>RJWJ010016142.1:0-34954 GCA_004363605.1 Indri indri
AAAAAATGGTGCAGCTACTGTGGAAAACAGTTGAGCAGTTCCTCAAAAAAGTAAACCTAGAATTATCATATGACTTAGCAATTCCACTCCTAGGTAAATACCCAAAAGAATTAAAAACAGGTTTTCAAACACTTGTACAGGAATATGCATAGCAGCACTATGCACAATAGCCAAAGGGTGTAAGTCACCCAAATGGCCATCAGTGGATGAATGGATAAACAAAATGTAGTGTATCCATACAGTGGAATATTATTCAGCCATAGAAAAGGGAGTACTGATACATGTTACAACATGGATGAACCTTGAAAACATATTAAGTGAAAGAATCCAGAAACAATGGTCACGTAGTGTATGATTCCATTTATATGAAACATCCAAAGCAGGTGAATCCATAAAGACAGCAGAGTAGTGATTGCCAGGGGTTGGGGCTGGGGCTGGGCTGGGGAATGACTGCTCTGCTCAATGAGTATAAGGTTTTCTTTGGATGTGATGAAAATGTTTTAGAACTAGATAGAGGTGACAGTTCTACAACATTGTGAATACAGTCAATTCCACTGCATTATACACTTTAAAATGATGAATTTTATTTCAATTTTTAAAAAAAGCAAGAGAGGAACTGAACATATTAAACTAAATCGTCTACAAGATTTAACTTTGAGATTCTGTAATTGCACTTTGGAATATCTTGACTTACGAAAGGAATATTTTGAGGGTCTCCTGTTTTTTATTAGATGTTTAGTATTATGTTCAGTAACAGATGGGATGTAATTGAAAGATCTAAAACTTTGCAGCACTTAAATTTGGTGAGACATTAAAAAGAATCATAAGCAGAGATTATTTAATTAATTTTGGCTTGTACAAATGTTTATCAAGGAAAGGTTTTCTGAATAAATGCAA
The DNA here is from genome assembly GCA_004363605.1 of Indri indri. Lineage (NCBI taxonomy): Eukaryota > Metazoa > Chordata > Mammalia > Primates > Indriidae > Indri > Indri indri. The sequence goes on from RJWJ010016142.1 coordinate 898, forward strand.
AATAACAATACCTGTGAAAATATGTTGGCTAAAATACTTACACATTTCAAATACTGAAAAAACAGAATACTCCATTTAACAGAATTTGCTCTGCGGTTACCATGCAGCACCCTGCAGAGAGATCATTTTCTTGTCAAAGTTATTATGGTCTACAGAGAGAACTCAATTGAAGATGCTACCGATTTCAAATTTCTTATTTATAATAAATGCATAATAAAATGCATCTTTGAGGATGACCGCAGCCAATTTTATGAAAAAAATATAACAGGGCCATATTGAAAAAAATATGCTATTACAACAAGTAAAGCTAAGAAACTGACAGAAGTATGTGAATATGCACCAAGATTAATGATTCTGCTTATTTTTTTTAATATTTGGATAATCAACATAAAGATGTTTTTATGTTTTTCTTTAATGTTCATAGATGTTATTTTAATTTTTATTTATTTATTTATTTAGAGACAAGGTCTCACTCTGTCACCCAGGCTGGAGTGCGGTGGCACGATCATAGCTCACTGTAGGCTGTAACTCCTGAGCTCAAGTGTGTACCACTGCACCTGGCTGTTTTTGTTTTTAAAGAAATGTATTTCACAAATAATTTTTGAATGGAAATATGTTTACAACATAATAAATGATCGTGTAATATTTTAAAGTATCATTTTATTTCTGTTTAGTGGCCACTTTCACTCTCAGAAGTATCTAGTTTGGATGATTAACTATATGGTCACCCCAGGGGAGTCCGGGTAGACCGGGGAAGGGGACATGGTCCATGTCTACTGCTTCTCTTTCCATCCTTCCCTCCCACATTGGCTAAAGAAGACAGGCAGAGAAGTAACGGTATCAGAAAGTCCCTACTTGACTTGATGTTTTGAGCTCTCAGGGTCTGGAAGATATTTGAAGTTGACTATCTCACCAACACTTTCACGAACTCTTTGAAGATTCTCTACATTGGGAACCTCCACTGAAGATCCCAATACTTTGGCAAAGCATATGCTTTGGTGACCACGCCCCACCAGCTCCCCGCCCCCACCACCATTTATTTGCTCTGATTCATGCTATTGGAATCAGACCATTCTCCAGGAGGACCTGTTGGATTTAGAGCAGGACCTAACATTAGCCTGGAAATCTCATGCCAGAAAGCAAAGAAATGCTCAAAGACCAATGTAGTCATGTTGAAAGGACAAAAGAGAAATTTGAATGAGTTTCTGCTAGCCAAATTTAGGACAATTTGTGCATCAAAATAATAATGACTATGATTGATTAGAGCATATTGAATGAGTATTCATTAATGAATAAATAGAAAACAATGAGAATGCAGAGAAAAACAAAGACACTCTTTACAGAGAAATGTCATCTGATAGACGTACAGGTGTACATCAGAAAATGTCATTTTGCAGCTCTAGTGTCCCGGCCGATCCAGATAAAGGTCTGGAGGAGGCCGTCTTAGCGAGTGATCAAACTTAACCTCACTAACAGTGGAACAACTGACACTGCATGCCTCTGGTATGATGCAGTTTGAAGAAAACAGAAATGCTTACGAGACTCTTGCCAAAAAAGAAAACAAAAACGTAACCTAAATATGATCAAGCCTCTAGACTTATCCTCTGAATCATAGAACACACAGGGAGTTGAGAAACAATGTCAACAGCAGCATGAGGAAACAACTGGACAAGTTCTGAATCCAGAGTGTTCTAAAAGAAAACTGAACGCTTAAAAAAAAAAAAAATGTCACTCGGCACCCATATTTGGTCTCTAAATACCATTTCCGACTAAAACATGCAGAAATATTTGGAGAATTGGCTGATTACAGACTGGGGCAGGAAAGATGTTTCAAGAGGCTGGACTTTGTACTAGACAGCAGGGAGGCTATGAAAGCCTATTAGGGTCATGTTAAAAACTCGGGAATCATCTTGAAGACAAGTTGGGACAATCTGAGCAACAATAAGAATTAGGCTATAATGAATTGAAACACTTCAAGTAAGGTAAAAATCAATGAGTTCATAATATTTTTAAAAGTCATTGATCCCCACTGGATTTTGTTAGACACTCACTCATGACTCTAAAACTTAATAAATAAAGGCAAAGAATCATGTATTTGTATTGCCTTTCTTTTATATAATGAAACCTACTAAATAGTTGGTGATGGTCACTTTACAGATGTATTCCAGCTAATAAATGCAGAAAGAATGATGGAATGATCACCACTTTGCATCCCCTAATGAAATAATATATCTAGGCTATGAGTCAATGACTGCTAAATCCACTAGAGGGATGTGATGGATTGGGATGACATTACCTGACCTCAGTGATGAATTTCAGTATCAAGAAGAGATAAACCAGACATAACGGGCCTCTCAAAGCGATGCGACAGGAAACACACAGCTCCACCGCTCCACTGTTTTCGACAAATATTGAGCCCAAATCTGATTAAACCTTAAGATCTAACCACCAGTTTACAGGAAAAACAGAAGAGGGAAAAACAGAAGAGAGGAAAACATGCTAAAATGACATGGACACATTCAGCAAAATCCTAAATATGGGAAATTCTACAGACAAAGCCCAGTTTCTTCAACAATTAAGCTGCAATTAACAACAACAAAAAGAAGAGGAACTGATACACTAAAATAGTCGAAGAAGACGTACGCCCCTAATGCAATATGAGAACCTTGTTTGGATCCTGATTCAAACAAACTCATGGCAGGGAAAAGGATATTCAGGAAATTTGAATGCTGAGTAACATTAAGGAGGGAGGAAGGAAGGGAGAGAGGAAGAGAGAAAGGGAAGAAGGGAACGAGAGCTTAGAAAGACTTTCTTTAAGCAAATTCTTTCTGCAGAGACCTGAAATGACATATCTAACAGGTCTCCTTGAACCACTCGGGACGTAGTTGGAAAACCCTGAGTGTTTTCCTTCTAGGAAGGCTGTTGGCTGAGCAGGTTTGTAGACACCAGGATCCCCCCTAAACACACGAGACTCTGCCTCCCCCTCCGCTTCCCCCCCCCTCCAGGCAGCAAGATTCATCCCTGTGCCAAACCCCACTGATTACATGTCAGCCCCCGAATTTCCTCAGGGAATCTCAAGGTGGATGTACCCCAAAGCTTTAGTTTCAGGAGCTACCACTGGCAGGAGCCCCTTCCAAGGCCCCGAGGAGGGGGACCCTGTGGGGCATGCATGTGGCCATGTATTTTTGCAGAACTTACACAACGAAAGAGTTAAATCACAATAGGCGAAGACCCCTGCCCCTTTCCACTCCGGCTCCCCTCCCCTCACACTTCTCCTCATGCCTGTAAATCCCTGCACTTTGGGAGGCTGAGGCGGGAGGATTGGAGGATCGTTTGAGGCCCAGAGTCTGAGACCAGACCCCATCTCTATTTAAAAAAAACCAATTAGCCAAGTGTGGTTGCGCACACCCGTAGTCCCAGCTACTCACAAGGCTGAAGCAGGAGGATCACTTGAGCCCAGGTTTTCGAGGCTGCAGTGAGCTATGATGATGCCACTGTACTTCATTCAGCCTGGGTGACAGAGTGGGTCCCTGTCTCTAAAATAATAATAATAATAGTAATAATAATGATAAATCTCATCAACCCATGCTAAAATAATGACTAAGTTATCTTTCTATAGTCTCAAAAACACATTACAAAATCGTTACCATATAAAAATGTGAACAAAGAGTATGCAGACAAAAGATGGTATAGAGTTATGTCAAGAAGTTAATTTAAAAAATGTCCTGGGTTATTTGGGGGAGGGAAGATTTTATGTTGTAGTATTCGCAACTTTAAAACTTTATAATCTGTTGCCATTTCTTTTCTCATTCTAAATAAATACTCTCAAGCCTAATTTTATTTTATTTTATTTCATTTTTTTAGAGGCAGGGTCTTGCTCTATCACCCAGGCTGGAGTGCAGTGGTGCAAAAATAGCTCACTGTAACCTTGGGCTCAAGCGATTCTCCCACCTCAGCCTCCTGAGTAGCTGCCACTAGAGGTGTGAGCCACTGCACCTAACTCCTAATTTTATATTTATGATTCTGTACATTAAAAAAGCTTCTCATACAGCTTTAGGTCCTACAAAGTCTGGGTCCCTTCTGCGATTCCTTACCTGAAGCCCAAGACTATTGGGATTATCTTACTAATACAAACATACCTACTACTTTTGCTTGGCAGCTCTTACTATGGTTTGTATTATAATTATACATTCATCATGGTGAAAATTTGATTGACATCTACCTCCCCCCATACCTAAGGTTCCATGAGGACAGGGACAAATTTGGATATTGTTCCCAATTATATTTCCAGTGTCCAGCACAATGCCTGGCACATAGCAAATGCTCAATATATGTTGCTTGAATGAATTGCTATGTAAACGTACCTTCTCTATCAACATTAAGTAACTTATTGCTCTATCAGTCTGACTCTGATTGTTTCTGTGCCAGTTTTTCAATTTCAACAGGTGGCCTAAATTGTGAAGTTGGCAAAATATTGTCTTGATATGTTTTCTAGGTATTAACCATTTCTATGTATTTATTTTTCAGACATAAAGACAGTTTATCATAAGCCCTTATTTTACATCTGTGAAGTGTTACATTGTGAGAAGGTTTTCCCACTTTGTTACTCAAAAAGAAATAATAGTCTTTTTTGGTCTTCTTAAAATAATATGCATTAACTGGACACAGTGGTACAAGCCTGTAATCCTAGCTACTCCAGAGCCCGAGGCAGGAGGATCATTTGAGCCCAGGAGTTCAAGACCTGCCTGGACAACATGGCAAGACCCCATCTCTAAAAAACATAAAGAAAAAGTTTTCTCCCTCATGTACCAAGCTTTCTATGCTTTCATACCTTTTGCTATAAATGCCCCTTCATGCGTGAAAATGAGATACGTCAAAGGAATTCATTCAGAAACCTGAAGGACTCTCAGTGGGTGTGATGTGTCTGGAGCCAGCGGTAGTCCCAATAGAGCAGGCAGTTAACCAAGTCACCTGTGACTGAAATGGAGAGAGTTGTTCGGAGGGTGGCAGGGGAGATCCTGTGTTTGAAAGTACTCTCAATATTTGTCCTAAATATTAGGCTGCTGCCACCGCCACCTCCTCCCTGCCCTTCCTCCTCCTCCTCCTCCTCATCACAGCGTTTTACCAAGGTTTTAACATTATTAAACAGATAACTTACAGCAACTCAAAGTATTCACAGGAAAAACCTTGGAAAAAACATAATTCTATATATTTATTACATCCATTACAACATTTAATGAAGTCATATTTTTGTTTAAATGAAATGTTTTCTTCTCTAATAAAAGGATATGGTAATTTCGTATGTACTGTAGTTCAGTTTTTGAAAATTTAAAATAGTAAATTCTTAGGGATAATTTTCCAGAAACAATAATCCTCTTATTTCAATTCATAGAATCCACTGTCAGCTTATTCTTCAGTAATTTTATGTGAAGGAGAGGCTTGATTTTTTCCAATACCAGTTAATGTTTTGATGTCTATTACCATCTTTTGAGCTAAAATACAGAACGATTTTCTCAATGAAAAAGCATCTTTTCATTGCAAATGCTAACAGTGGACTATAGATTTCAGTCTTGTCCCACTGCAAGCAACAGTAGGGGTGCACTGCGTACGTGTGCACGCACAGAAACAAAGAAGCCCGTTATTTATCCTCTTGCTCCAGTGGCAACCGGAAATGATTCTTGAAGTGTTCTTTTTTAAAATTAGAAATAAATAAATATAACAACGTGAATTTGACCCAAGATACTTCTTATTAGCCTTGAATTTGTTTACCCATCATTACTCATAAAACACCCAGACTGGGGCCATTCACGGACACCCAACCATACCTAAGTTTCCCATCTCCCTTCCTGAAAACCGGCACAGAAATACAAGTATTTCACAGTTGTACTTGTATCTGAAATGAGATGAGCAGAGGCTGAGCTGATGGTTCCTATATACTTATATACCAGCGACCTCTGTCACATGATCCAAAGGTCTGTCACAGTCAGCTCAACCAGGAACGTGTATCAGATGGTTCACAACCAGAAAGATAAATTACGTTCATTGAAGAAAATTTAGAAAAAAACAGAAAGGCACAAAAATTACCATAACTGCACCTCCCAGAAATAGCCCACTGTGAACATTTGTGTGGAAGAACTTTCAGTCTGTTTTCTAAGCATAAATGATGATTGTTTTTTCATCGTGATCCTCAATATGATTTGTAACTTGCTTTTCTCACGTAGTACATCATGAGTGGTATTTCATGGCATTAAATATATTCTAAACATGATTTTTTAATATCTTAGTGGTAGTCATTCTAATGACTGTGCCATAACTTACTTAACAATTCAGAATTGGTTGGCATTTGTATACAACTTTCATACACTCAGAATACATCCTAAAGGTGGAATTCCTGGAGCAAGGGATAGTCATGTTTTGAAAAGCTTCTAACAAATGGTTTTAAAATACTTTCTAGAGGGGGCCCCATAATTTAAACCTCAGATGTTCTCATCAGCCTTTGATCTTATCATTAAAATAACAATATACTTAAAGAAAAAAAAAACTTCATTATTTTAACTTGCCCATTTGATTGCTAGTGAGTTTGAATTTTAAAGATATATGTTCATTGATAATTTGTATGGGTTTTGGGGGGAGGAGAGGATCACGTCTCATCTCCATGTTTACTAGGGCAAGAAATTGTCTTTTTTCTTATGGATTTGTATAAATAAGCCTAGTTTTCACAAATAACAGATTTCCAGGCAACGGAATAGGTTAGTTGGTGATAGCTGGATTATGTTATTACTGCACAAATACCGTTCTTGTCTTGTGGATAAAACACTCACTGGGCACCAGGAAACATTTTACTATGGCAGTCTGCAGCTAAACTGCCCAGTCATTCTAAACTCACCTCTGGCATTTCAAAGCAGGAGTCCAGGGAACGGGGTCCAGTCCTCGCCTCCTCCTGGACAGACCCCCTTCTGAGCACCCACAGTCCCTCCAAGGGTGCAGCCGTAGCACGTTACCATATTTCTGTCAGGAACAGGAATTTCTCCGTGACCAGGTCTCAGGAAGGGGCGGGATTATCCTTTCCTGCATAAGTTGCCACAGAGCACATGATGTCAGGTGGACCCCACCATATACCACCTGGATAATGCTAGACGAGCCTCCTCTTAGGACAGCCTCGATATCGTCATTTGTGAAAGGGAAATGATCGTAGTACCTCACTGATCAGATCGTTGTATTAATAACAAGCTAAGAGGCTAAAGCACTTTGCTGTAATATACAACACATTAAACGTTTAATCAACATTCCAACTACAGCGAGACAGTAGATTTTTTTTAACAATTTGTAAGTAAAACCTTGTATTTTAGAAACGGCAATGAAAACTAACTTTCCAGGATGACTTAACTGGCTGAGTGGTTTCCGATGATTCAATTGTGGATTCAAACGCAAATAATATCATACTCCTTTCTTGGCTAAGCACTCACCGAGCACCAAAGGCGTTATTATTTCTATTATTTTTCTACAAGACTGGCACCCGCCAGTCCGGGGCAGAACAAGAGAGAGGGGAGGAGGGAGGAAAGTGGGCTAAAAGCGGGGCACCACTGAGCACCATTTTGGCACAGTACGTGTTGGGTAACACCCCATCCACCCACCGCCCACCCCGCCACCTCCCGAGGACAGGACAATCGCTGTAAGCCTGGTCACTAAGCACATGCTCTGCTCTCTCCTCCCCCAAATCTACAAAAGGTGCAGCTTCCTCATGAGCGCAAGGCTCCCTCTGAGCTTCCAGTCCTAGCCGATGTTAACTCTTACCCAACGTGGCAGAGCGGAAGCCACAGGGAAAACATAAATGGAGCCCACATCCCCCGCCAAAATGCTCGCTGCAGCCAGACAGCTGGCCAGGACGCTGTTGTCAGTGGAGGATGTGCGTGTCACTGAGGATTCCAAGGAATTTGGCTTCTTCTGGGCTCTGCCTCTCCAGCAAAATGAGTTCCACTTGTTCCCTGCATTACGGGCTCCGTCGCTTAGACAAAGTGGTGGTATCCCTTCCCGGCACAATTGACAACACTAATAAAAATAGATAACGTATTTTTAAAACCTACAGCAGATTGTCATGGCAATAAATAATTGTATCATGTTGCTGTCATAGCAACGAAGTCTGTGTAACAGAGACAAATCAAGCCTATATGGAATTTTTCTAAATTTAGGTGTTTGAAAAAAGTTAAAATAGTCTATAGTCATGGGGAGGCGCATTAAGAAAAAAATCCTTAATCTTCATTGGAAAACAGATTTTAGTAATTTTTTCAAATCTGAATTGCTTATTGTTATAGTTTCCCATTCTTTTCAAATTATAAAAGTCAGCTTCCTTTTTTGTCGTATATGTATTCTTAATTCATATGTATATATTCTGAATACCTTTCATAAAGATTTGAGAGTTCTCTTTCTCTCCCCCCCCCCACTTCTGTCTCTGTCTCACTCTCTTACTCTTTCACGCTCTTCTTCAATAGTAATTTGCAAGGCAGCCTGTCATAAGTCCTGTCCTCTCCCTTGCAGCCGATGGCACAATATTAATGGAATAACAAGTTACATGAGCTAAACCATGCCATATCGAATTAATAGCCAGTTTCCACATTCTTTTCTCCATTTTTTTTAAAAAGCGTGTATTATAGCATGATATCCAGTGTGTCATTAAGAACTACAGACTAGCAGAGCAAACTATGATTATTTTCTGACATGGTAAACTTTCCCTCCTGACTTCAACTCAATGCTACTGAAATGACAAATAAATGACATTGCCCAAAAAGGAGAGAATGATTTGTTTTCACAGAGATGTAATTATTGTGCCGTTAGGAGAAATCTCCAAGTCCAAAATAATTGCATGAAAAAAATACTGCAGTTTCCCACACGACAAAACAAGACCCTTCTCACTTGATTCTTTTTCTCTTTCATTTGGTTTTGATGAAATAAAAATGTCTCTTTTTTTCTTCTGTAAAGAAGTCTTCTGAGTCTCCACTGCAGAAACAGGGTTTAAATTTGAGCTTAGCTACCTAGACTGTGTGATCTTCCAACACCAAAAGGCAGTATTATTTAACTCTTTAAACTATGGGTGTATAGGTGTTATTTGGGAAAAAAATCAATATTAGATTATGACATTTTTGAGATAAAATAATCTAGATAGTACATGTAAAGTTAACTGCTGTTTCCAAGTCAAAAACTGAATTATATATTCAATTTTGAGAAGAAAGCAAAACAGATCCTTAAACATCTTCTAGGATGTAGGAAAAAACTAACACAAGCATCAAAGTAAACTGTATTGTAAATCAATGCCTCTAATGCTATTAATTTTTTTCTTTACTGTGTCCCCTTATAATTTTCATGACAGTTTTCTCAGATGCACTTTATTAAAAGGTAACTGTCAAAGAGTGAACAGCTCTGGCCTTAGTCAGAAAGAGAAGGGAGACGGTGTCACCACGTGCTGGCATTCACTCCAGTGGGGGCCACCGTTTTTGCTGCGTGGCACCCTGGAGCAAGTGGAACTTTGTGGAAGGGGAGACAAAACTTATGCTTCTATGCCACCTTGGTGTCCCCAGCCCTACCCCCAAAACCTGATGGCTGACAATAAAACTCCGTGGAAGAAACCTGTGAAGGCATTCAAGAGACTACGACTCGCCCCCCAAACCGTAGGTGAATGTATTGGTACGACTAAAGTGTGTAGCGTGCCCAGGACAGGAGGTCCTGTCTCCTTGCAGATTCTTCCCCAAGAGCTGATTCGTGACCCTGGCAGACGTGATCTTTCTCTTGTCAGCTGCGTGCAGGCAGAAGAGAGAACTCTTATGTTTTTGCAGAGAGAAAACTAACTTTGGGGTGTGCTAACTTCTTTGAGGATTCCTTTTTGCTTTTCTCTCTGGGATTTTGTTTAATTTATTTCATTTTGTTTTGCTCTTAAGAGGACTTAAAATGCCACCAAAGACCATCCAACTTTTTGATAATATTGTACAAGAAAGTCATGTCTTTTAAAGTTATGCACCCATAAAAAATTATCACAAGTAGAAAAAATCCTTCACCAAAATACTTAAAGATCCGTGGCTTTTGCCATTTTCCTCATTGCAAGACCTGATTTTGTAGAGTTAGCGTCTCATGCATCTAGAACATAAATTTTAATATATACTTCTAAAGAAAGAAGGAAAAACAGTAAAATTATTTGTTACTTGAAGAATAAAATTGTTATTTCTCGGTGAAAGTACTATGAATAATTTTTATTTTCCTCTTTTACATTTTACCCCATTTATACAACTAATATTTTTATATGAAAAAGAATATTCTGAAGGGGAAATCAAATTCACCTTCATGTATATCGGTTGCCCTAGCTATAATTAGGAATTAAATCAAAATAGTGGGGTTGGGTCAGATGGATTCTGTGACCCCTTCAGCTTTCAGAACGTGTAGGTTCAATTTGCACAATTATCCATGCCAATTGGGAAGAGGTGGCAGAAATAAAGTCATCTTATTTATTACCTTTATTGTTACATTTATTATTTTGGTATTATTAATATTATCATTGCATTGCATGTGACATTGTAAAACGTTTTCAATTTTTTTCACATTAGTTATTTTCTCCTGAGAACGTAATATAACTTTACCCATTTTACAGAAAAGAAGACTAAATCAGCCCATATCCAGTTCTCCAAAATCACTTTTTATACTGTGTCTCTCCAGGAAATCCAAAAGCCATTTAGAGTTGACATTGATCTATAAATGGCATGAAATTTGTGTGTGTGTGTGTGTATGTGTGCATGTGCATGTGTTTGTGTGTGTGTGTGTGTGAGAGAGAGAGAGAGAGAGAGGTGGCAGCAAATTCATCTTCCTAATTATGTTTTGCTTAGGCGAACATAAAAATCGGCTTGCATTCTCTGAGCATTTGCCAGCTGGGAAGTGGAAAGTGTTTTATGATGGGGGGAAGCTGCCTTGAGATTCAAACTTGGCCATGTTTAAAAACAAACAAACAGGGAAAAACATTGGTAGCACGTGACCAAGCATGCCACACACATGTAGTGTGTGTAGCAAGAGTTAATATCTTTATTATATAATGAGCTTAGGCAAATTGGTAATAGCAACATGAAAACACAACAGATAAAATAGGCAATACTTTCTATTTCTAATATTTTTTATGACTAGGAAAAGAAATATTTCTAGTCGAAATATAGAAATGTTTGCTTAAATGTTTCATTTTTGCTCAACCCTCTAATAACCAAAGAGATTCAATTTAAACCAAATTGGGGTGAGATACGTTCTAAAATAAGCATTTAGAAATGTGAAATCAATACGTATACTTAATCTTGAAATTATTCTTTTTGAAAATCAATCTGTCAATATTGATCAATATGTATTAAGAATCGTCAAAATGTCTAGTAATTTTATCATTTTAAGGCAACAATCATATATATGGAAAAATGTAAGAAGATATTTGTGATATGTAAAAGGACTATGGAGCAAGGTGAAAAAATACTCCTGATAAAATGTTCACTGGAAGAAAGAATACAAATTCACGTGTATTCTATGATTACAACGACTTAAAAATAAATATAGGAAAATAATGGGGAAAAAAGACATCTGGATAACGGTGATTGTGGGGATTTTGTTTTTGCTATGGTCTTTCATTCCTCAAATAATAATTGTTGGAATTTTTTTCTTTTACTTGTTATTATTTCCATCCCTTTCTTTTCTCACTGCTTTAATGGAAAAAATGTAGCCATGGACCATCCATACCTGGGAAGCCTAGCCTGGGTCCGCTACACCAGAAACATGATGGAAAGCAGACCAGTGTCTCCCTCTAGGTTTAAGAATGTATAAATGCCACCCTATAAAACAATAGGAATTGGAGATGGTTTTATATGGAATGATATCTTTTCGTACACGTTTTTATCATCAGGACTGCAGAATCTCAGAAATGCCTTTCCTCAATTACCATTTAAGGACTTCTATAGAGGGTAAGTCCTAATATGATCTATTTGAACAGAATTTTTCTCTCTCGTAAAACCATACTTCAAAATGGTGTTCTCTGGTTCATGCACTTGCCTTTTCAACAGGGACCTATGTAATAAATTCCAGCTTGAGTTTAGTTCTAGGAAAAGGTTTTTACTAGTTTTTACTAGTTTTTAGTTCTAGGATTAAAAGTTTTAATGCTTCAATGTTTTATCTTGAAGTTCTCTCAGAAGTAGATTGATACAGAAATTAAAAATAAACAAATGAAGAAAAGCATTTTATTATACAAACAGAACATACTGATTTTCTTAAAAATGTAAACAACCTAAATAAGTAGAAAATGAGAAAATCAAAGTGTCCCTCTACCTAATCCGGTTCCCAGAGGTAACCCAGTTCACAATGTCTTTTCATATCTACGAATAGACAAACTTATATTTTCCTAAAAAAGGAAGACACATGGACATATTTGTTTTTAACACTGAGTTTAATGCAGTCTTGAAACTTTCAACTTATTTTAAAGGTTATGCTCTTTTGAAAACATAGAACACGTGTGCTTTTGTGACTGCTGACAGCTCCACACAGGTGAGGCGTACTAGGGTTCAGCTACATTTTCTAAAAATAAAAGAATTATGTTCCGTGTGGCAGAGGAACTGATATTTTACATATAGATCAAGAAATTACTCATAAATCCAAATATTTAATCAAACTCTTCTCTGAATAATCCGAGCTGCTTCGCTTTGCAAATTCAGATGAAAACCTTACAGAAACACAATGGGGAAGCCCTCAATCACTGTTTTTGGGTTTGACTGTTGTGTGTGTTTTGTTTTTGATTTTGTCTTTTCCTTTGGTGGGAATGGAGCTTCCGTCCTGATAGATCAGACGTGTGACAAAAAGCAGTGCTTTCCAAAGGCTTCTCTGGGTGAATTTCACTATTGACCCTCCTTTCTGAACAGGAAGCTCTCAGGGACACCTGGAAAAGTGTAGACCCAGCCTCTAAGGACTGAACTCCAGAACTTTCTACTTATAAAAAAGAGCTATTTCAGCCCTTTTTTAATAACAAAGAAGTGGTAAAATTCTTAGTGATTTTAGTTGTTGTAGAAAATATAAAGACAGCTGGGGTGTATATCATGCTTTATATTATGAGAATTGAAGTTAAGTTTGAAAGCTTAATGAAAAAAATTAAAAATTAATGTCATAAGCACAATAAAGAAAACAACCAAAGGTTTATATAAATATAGGCATATAAAAAGGACCTGATTTTTTTTGAAAAAAAATCTTTTTGGAAATATTAAAGAGAATTTTAAATCAAAATTATTTGTTATTTCCATGGTCACCTTTTAGATCTAGTACTTATTGGCAAAGAATATGTTTGCAATTTGCCAGAAATGGATAACTGGATCATTACAAATTAATGAAAGTAGAAAAATTTGAGAGGGGTTATGTTACTTAAATGACTATTGATGTTTTAAAATCATTTTTAATGAAAAGAGAGGGTGTTATCCCTGTTAAAATAAGAAATTATATTTAACAGTTCATTTATTCCATCTGCTAGCAAGCTGAAAAAGTCTGCATTACTTACAAAACAGGTGTTTCATTTATTTAAAAGGCTACATTCTTTCAAGATGATTATTAAATATAATAATTTAAAATTCTGTTGGAAGGTTGGTTGGACATTTTGCAGAGGATGACTAAAGAATAGGGTTAGATCAAATTGGTACTAACTGACCAACACTAAGGTGCTCACATGGTAGTAATACTCATGGGGTGCCAGTCGGGGGAGTTGTGGGGGGTAAACCCACAACTAATGGAAGCGGAACACACCGTATGGGGGAGAGACATGCTTGTAGCCCTTGCTTGGGTGGGGCAAACGCATTACATGTAACCAAAAGATTTATACCCCCATAATATCCTGAAGAAAAAAAAAGAAAGAATAGGGTTAGGATTTCCTATTTACTGACAGGAAATAAACATTCAAAATCAAGAATATTTATATAATAGAAGAAAAAGCAAAAATTGTTCATTTGCAATAGTCATGTGAACACTACACAATTCTCATCCGACACAAAGACAATATCTTTATGACGGTCTTCCTTTTTTTTTCTTTTGTGGCAAAGCCTTACTCTTGTTGCCCAGGCTAGAGTGCAGTGGCATGATCAGAGCTCACTGCAGCCTCGAACTCCTGGGCTCAAGCAATTCTGCCTCGGCCTCCCAAGTAGCTGGGACTACAGGTGCGCACCACTACACCCAGCTAATTTTGTTATTTTTTGTAGAGACAGGCTCTAGCTATGGCCCAAGCTGGTCTCAAACTCCTGGGCTCAAGCAATCCTCCTGGCTCAGCCTCCCAAAGTGCTAGGATTACAGGAGTGAACCACAGTGCCTAGCCTATGATGTTCTATGTTAGTTTTAAGTGGTAATCAGTAACAGCATCATCCTGCCATGATTTAGAGAAATTTCCTTCAAACCATAAAATCTGAGAGTGCACACATGTATACACAGGCATACACACATATACCTTAAAAGCAAAGTTTTCTTATACATTCAACTTTTAAATTTTTGTACAAGGAATTTCAAAAATACATTTAATTTCTTAAATTCAGCATATTTCACCCTTAAAAACTGTATCATCTTAGGGCAAATGGTTAAGGAAACTGTGGTATTTCCATACTTTGGAGTACTGTTTGGCAATAAAAAAGAAGGAAGTATTAATACACGCAATGATTGGATACATCTCAGGGGAACTGCGCTGATTGGAAAAGCCAATCCCAAAAGGTTATATTCTGTATGAATCTATTTCTATAAAATTCTTGAAATGACAAAATTTCAGAAATGGAGAGTAGATTGGTGGTTGCCAGAGGTTACAGAGGAAGGGGAGGTTGGGGGGCAAGTGGGAGTGGCTATGAGAGGGCAGTGACAGGTGATGGAACTGTTTCGTACCCCGACTGATGTGAGGATACTTGACCCTGCACATGTGATCAAATTATATAGAGCTATTAATAAACACGCACACGAATGAGTACAAGTAAAACAGGGAACTCTGAACAAGATCCTAGATTGTGTTGATGTTAATAATTTGGCTATGATATTGCATTATAATTTTGCAAGATGTCACCACTGGAAAAAATGAGTAAAGGGTGCGTATGTGAAGTTTTTCTGTTATTTCTTACAACTGCATATGAATCTATAATTATTTCAACATAAAAAAGGTTTGATTTTTAAAAAGTTGCATTGTTTTAAGATTATGCCTCTTAACCTGAATCAAAACAATGTGTTGTCTCTCAGCATAAGAATAAGACGCATGTACTGGAAAAACATGTACCGTACTCACCTGTCCTGCATTTTCACGTTTCCTAATGACACTTTTGATGGAACTGATGCCTCTCACTTTTGGAACAAAACAAGTCTGACAAACCCAAACTCTGAAAAGCTTCCAAACACTCAGAAGCTCCGGGTTATGCCCCGCTTCTCCTGGTCCCAGAAGATGTTCAGATAAACCCTTTCAGATTATCTAGAACAAAGTTCTAATCTTCTCGTTACCACATAGAAGCACATCAAGCTTCAAAAAGCACACATTGTCTAAAACATTTTTCTCCTTTTGTGTGGACTTTCTTCTTTCTTCAGCCGATAGATATTATGTGTAGATGGAATCAGAAGGTTTCCCCTTCCAAGCAGGGATTCCCCATTCTGGGTATTTTACATGCGTAGGAAGCTTGTCTTCTAGCTTCATGTCCTCATCCCTTGTGGTCCACAGGAGGCTGTGCCCCTCCACACCACTTTGCGTGGTTCTCACTTCTTCCTTTTCTTCCAAGCCGTGGAAGAGGTCCAAGGAAACAATCGTTTGGAAGAGCTCTGAGCTGCTTCCTGCTGTGAAGCCCTCAGATCTTCCTTGCTAAACTTTACAACTATGTAGATTTTGATTCTCCAAACCAGCTGGTCTTCCAGGGGAAGCTGTTAACAACTACTCCAGAATGAAATAACTCTTACTGTTTCTAAAGTGAAATACTTTGGCCATTAACACACTGAATAGTTCTCCTAATTCATCTCTTTCTATGCCAGAACCTGTCCGACTCTTGGCCCCGGATTGGTTTTCCTTGTCATTTGTTCCTGTTTTTTCTTACTTTGTCCTGTTTTTATCTCACAGAAGCCGCGCCTGCTTCCCTGTATCATCTCCCCTCAAATCTGTTTAGGCCACACATCTCCAGAGCTACAAACTCGACAGGTCTCTCCAGGGAGGAGCCACCTTCTCTGCCTTGTCACAGATGAAGCCTAGGAAACATTGACAGCCTTTCATTGTTGTAGGTGATGAGCTACTGAAGTTGCCAAGATTTTTGTGGACAAGTTGACACATGAAATGTTAACGCTTTTACTTGTTTGGTGACAGCACTGTGTACTCCTTGCTAGGGATACTTAACAGATAGTCTCTCAGTAATGCCAGGGTGAATTAGCATCCTCAAGCAATTTCATAATCCCATGTGGACTTTGGTATACATTATATAAAATGGCTTTGAATCACTCCCTTCTTTGATTTGCCTGACATGTTGGTTTTGAAACGTTAAAAGAAATCAGTGAACAAGAAACCTTCTTGACGGTATTTAAAATGAGGTGGGAGAGGGTCGTGTTCCGCTCTGTGGGTGATTCAGACTCAGCCCTGCCTGGAGGTGAGGCGTGAAGGTGCCAGCTGTTCCCTAGGCTCTGTCACTGCACTGCACGTTTGTGGGTCCCATGGCTCCATCAGAAATTTGGCAGTGAACATGAGCCACCCAACAGGTGATAGGGACACCCACTGGCAGACAGGATAGGCCACTGGTTCCCTCTTTCCCTACCATATGTCTCCACCCCCACCTGAGGCCCACCTTGTTGTGGACAGGTGTGGTAAGTGTAGACAGACTCTGGCGAGAGCTATCTAGAACCAGCACCAATGCTCCAGTGCCGCACGGGCTCTAGGCCGGAAGGCCAGTCCCCGCACACTTGACCGACCCCTGCCTCCCCTAGCCTTGGGTTCCCTCCATTCCTGCTGGGGGCTGCTCCTCCTTAAAGGCTCTCTGCCATGGTGACTCCATCCCCCCGCCCAAGCTCCCTGACAATTGAAGTTTATATTTTATTTTCCAGCTCTGTTTTCAGCCCTCATGCTCACAGCGTTGTAAAAGAAAATATCAACAACAAAAGGAAGTTAATTCCTATAAGATTTTGTGCATTTTGTGATGTGAGAGACACAAATATTGGTCATCTGGGGCTTCAGGGACCTAATTAAAACGATCCATGTGGAACAAAACCTTGGCTCCTAGTCACGTCAACCCAGCACCCACAAAAAAGTCACTGCTTTTCCAGATCTCAGTTTCTCCTTTTGGGAAACAAGGAAATTGAAACACATGGTTTTTGAGTCACTTTCAAAACTAACATCCTACAGTTCTAGGAAATATATAAATGAATTCTTTTGAAGAAGGAAGTTCCTGAGAAATGCAATACCATCTTAAAAGAATTAGCGAATTTGTATATTTTTTAAAAACTCAAATTAGATTTAGATACCTAAGGGTCCTGCTGTCTGAATCTTTACATCCAAGGACTAAGAGCCACAAGGTTGCATAGAGAGGTGAAGGTCATCACAGCATGGAAGGCTGACTAATGGACTGATCACTTGTAATATTTATCCTCAATAGAACATCCTTCCAGGTACAAAAGTAACACCTGCCCACACCTATTGCATCAGTATTGTTTGGGGTCAATCTCTTCCTGATGGTGAAGATGCTGTGAATATCTAACAATGCAAGGCAAACAAAAACCAAATTGGCCACAAAATGAAACTATGAATTGTAAAAAAAAAAAGAAAAGAAAAGAAAGAAAAGAAAAAAGTCAGCCCCTGATGAAAAAAAAATCATATTTTCCTACCATTCCGAAACTGTTTTGGCCCTTTGTTCTTAAAATCAGCTCATGGTTGTCATTATTGCCTAGTAGATAACTAATTTTGATTAAATTTTAGCTTAGCTTTTGGTATTAAGTTCCAATAAAACTTGTTTTCCCCATTATTTGTTGTAAAGTTTGGTTTGTGCTTTAAGTGGGTTTTGGGGTTTTTCCTAGGTTGTTTGTTTGTTTTGGGTTTTTTTAGAGATAGTGCCTTGCTCTGTCACCTAGGCTGGAGTGCAGAGGTGTGATCATAGCCCATTGCAGCCTCGAACTCCTAGGCTCAAGTGATCCTCCTGCCTCAGCCTCCCAAGTAAGCTGGGACAACACGTGTGCACCACCATACCCAGCTTATTTCTTATTTTTTGTAGAGATGGAGTCTTGTTATGTTGCCCAGGCTGGTCTTGAATAACTGGCCTCAAGTGATCCTCCCGCCTCAGCATCTCAAACTATTGGGATTATAGGAGTGAGCCACCCTGCCCAGCCTAAGCTGGTTTTTTAAAAAAGAAATGGTTCCCTCAGCATCAATCATCAGGCCATGAGAACATGCTGCGCTTACTGAAGAAGACCAAGAGAGTGTGCCAATTTAGAAATAGTGGCAGATACCCTCAAGGAATTGCCAAGTTCAATGGATCACCTAAAACTTGCTCCATGGGGCAGTAGTCCAGTGAGAAGAGGGCTACAGGGGATTTGTCACAAATCCCATTTGGATAACAATAGGTACTGTTTACTAAGGGCTTACTGTGCTTCACAGTTTACATATACTATCTCTTTTAATCCTCACAATAATAGTAGTAGATGGCTATTCATACTATTAATATTATTACCCCGGTTTTATAGACCAAGAAGCAAGCATAGAGCTGTCCCAAATTCATACATCCCAGGCAGTCTGGCTCCAGAGCCCAGGCTCATATAGATCAGAGGTTCTTAAACTACGTGGGGCCACCAGAGGGGGACCAGGGGCCTGGGTCCTTTTGAAAGATTCCTGGATCTACTACTGTGCAGCCAGGGAGGAGATCACTGCCTTAGCGCAGCACTTCTCTGATTCCACTGTGCACGTGAATTCCTGAGAACCTTGTTAAAATGCTGACTCTGGCCTGGAGGTGCCGCAAGTTCTGTGATTCTGTAGTTCCAATAAACTCCAGGAGAAGCTCATTCTGCTGGTCCATGGACCATGGTTTGAGGAGTAACTGAGAAAGTCTCTCTCTTTGGGGGTGGTTTTGAAGGGCTGAAAAACGTTCTGGTAGGGGTAACCCTGTGCCTCATCCACGAGCCACCCCTTGGTGGCATCACTATAAGGGATCCTTGAAAACTCACCCTCAGCCTATTTTCCGCAAGCAGGTAGCCTCCTTTCTTCATAGGGAGGGGAAATAAAGGAAAAGTTAATCTTTCATAGTCTTGAACCACAGAAATGCCAACTTGATATAGGTAGGAATGGAAAGGAAAGTTGCCTCAAGACACCTGCCTGTCCTGTCCCCACGCTGTCGTGGTTATTGCCATCAGCCTGAGAAGCTGCCTGCCAGTGCCCCGGACTGAAGAAACTCCATCTGTTCTTCCACTTCAAGGACAAGCCTCTACTTTGCAAAGGGACCCTGAGGTCATTTTGGTTTCTTCTGGAGTGCAAGGATCTGTGCCACTGGGGAGGGAATAGATGTGCTCCAAACTGGTGCCTGGAAGAAACCAAAAGGCCTTGGAGAAATGTGCCCACCCTCCTACTTCTAGCCCCACTCCCCTCCAATCAGTCCTGTCTCTGAGGCACACGCATTGCTATTAGTAAATGACGATTATTGTTTAGCAGTAACTGAATACATTGTGTACAGAAGATACAGTCATTACCAGATGGACCTGAAATCCAAATGATACAAACAGGCACCAAACAGATACATAGAGAAAGCCTGCGTTCCAGAGACTCACATGAGGCTGGGGTGGACAAGGAGTCACAAGGACAGCAAGATGTTTACTGTCATGACAATATCTGTGTAAAGAGCTGTGCAGTTTAATTTCAAAGTGGGTGTGAAGAGCAGTGTGTACATTTGAGAGCTGGTGAGACAAAGCTAAAATGCCAGGAAACCCAAAGCATTTGGCTTCTGCCACTTGCAGAGGTGTGTGTGTGTGTGTGTGTGTGTGTGTGTGTATAAAAGGGAGCTGTTTAAAGGTCCTAAGGGTGACATACTATTTCTTTTCATTATGTCACATTCCATCAGGAACCAGATTACCTAGTTTCAGCATCTTTACCACGATGCTTGGGCTTTTTCACTCACCAAGAGCAAGCACCGAAGTCCCCTGGGAATATGTCATAGAGGGACCCCAGGAAAGAATGACGCCGCCTGCTACTCACACTCTGAAAACTTCTCCAGGGCTTAACAATGTCCAGACCTGTGTGAGAAGGAGTCTTCTGTTTCCAGGTGCTAAACTGTTAATGGTTGGTTGGTTGGTTCTGCTTCTTTGCTTTTGCTATTTTGTTTTGTGTTAGTTGGAAAGCTCCTGAGCCCAGTCGCTGGCAGGACAGGGGAGGGGAACATGCAGTTTGGTGCCTCTGTCATTGCTGACACCCAGGTGGTCTCCCATCCCACATCTATGACATCACCAAACCATCACCCATCCTCTGCACACAGAAACCTTCCTTTCAGGAAGCATCAGCCCTTGTCCAAAGCCACCTTGCTTTGTGGAAGGGCCCCCTCCGGCACTCCCAGTTTGATCAGTTTCACTCTCATAGCACTCCCTCACTCCCGAAGAGTGTCCTGGAGCAGAATCTATGACTAGTCTTACATGGACCAGGAGCTCACTGCCCGGAGTCCTCTAACAGCAGAGCATCAAGAACAGAGAAATGCCCCAGAGTGCCTTCTAGGAATCTGATGGCATCCCAAAGGAAAGTGAGGGCGCCCTGGACTCTCTAACAGCCCTATAAACACCAAACATATGTTTTAACAAACCAGAGCATCTTCCATCCACTGCTACACCTAAATTCTCATTAAGATGACACTTTTGCTCCAGAAAAGATTCCAGTTGGTATTTTAAGATATTTCTTTTTAAAAATTACTAAAGTATCTAATGTGTGAAAAGCATTGAATTAAATTTGCCATTTGTGATTGGAGCTAACATTAAGCAGAGTCTGTCATCAAGGTTTGTGTAGAAATGTATATAAATACACAGACTTTTAGTATACATACATAGCATGTGTTAGACAAAGATATTTATTAAAATGTGCAACATGGAATTCCATAAAGCAACAATTTCTCAGACAAAAGAGAAAACACGTTTCAGGATAAATTTTAGAAGGTTTTTTAAACAAACTTTAGATGAGAGTTGGCTTTATGAGAAAGCATTCACCTCTGTTAGGTCTGGTTGTATCATTGGTGCCTTTCCCACCAGACTGTGAGCTCCACGTTCAGGGAATGAGGGTGTGGGTCTGTTTTATTCACTACTGTATCCCTAGCTAGCACCCAGCCAGCACGTAGGACCACAGCACGGTTCTATGAGCATTTGCTCAATGAGCTAATTCATACCTGACTGCTAGGAAAGCCCAGTTATGCATTAAAAAAAGAAGAAAAGAAAAGAAAAAAGAAAACAGGAGGAAAGAAGCTTATTACTTTCAAATGGATTTTATTTAATTCTACCCCTAGCAAAGCAATCTTTTAGCTTGATGTTCCAGCTCTGACTGTATATGCAAATCTTAGTAGTGGTGGCTAATATTGATGGCTTCCCATGCTTTGTAGGTTATCTTACTGGATCCTGACAACACCTTTTAGGTAGATAGAATTATCATCACCACCATGCTCATTTTACGGATGAAGACAGTGAGGTTAAATTGTTGCTCAAGGTCACAGAGCCAGCAGGAGACAGAGCCAAGATTTGAGCCCAGGCCGTCTGGCTCCACACCCTGAATCACTATAGAAGCAGTTGTGCAAACCCATTCCCGGGCAAGAATACTTTGCCTTTGGGTGATAAAACCAAGCCATCTGCTTCCCCAGAATCATATGTTTTTAATTTAAAACCTAAAGCTATCAAACTTCCAAATCAAGACCTACTGGACTCAAATCTGAACTCAGAAATGTGACTTTGAGCAAATTGCTTAACTTCTTTGAAGGCTGGAGAAACACTGTTGCCCAGAGAGGATGTGGGGAAACTCTCTGGACTGTGGTAGGCACACAACTCATGATCCCTAAGCACATGTTGTGTCATTGTTATAGTGAAGACAGCCCTGGGCAAAGCATGTGGCTCCTGGTACATCCCCCAGCTCCGTTTCCCCTCTTTATACATTGGAGGAGGAGTCCATGTCATTGAGATAAAAGATATTTAGCAACAAACAACTGCAGTTACAACAGGAAATAAACACAAGCGTGTGGGCTCCATGATCTGCATAAATGCAGATAGCAGGAGTGTGATAGCACACGCGCTGGCAAATATTTTGTGCCTAAAAGCTGGAGAGCTGCAAAACAACCCGTTCCTATTTATAGCTGAGAATACACAGCCCTCGGCCTTCCCCACCCAATGTTTCTCTTGCTGCTCAGGATGAATGCAGGTTTCAGACCAAGTCCTAAGTTTTCAACAACAATCCACACCAAGTTTTAGATTTAACATTTCCAGGGCCCCTATGTCATGAACTAAATATGTGAACTTCAAAAAACTGGAATGGAATTTAATTTCCAGAGGGATCAGGACCTTTCTGGAGTAGCTGACTACCTAGGGCGCATATACTGCATGCACATCTGCAGGAGAGGGCCTTAAGCATGAGAGCAGAGCTGGGGCCTCCTTTTTAAAAAGAATGGTAAATACAATTCCAAGAACAAGCAGGCGCCTATACTCCCTGAGCTGGGAGAATTGGGCGTACAGGTATGTTTACAAAGCCTGGGCTCACTGAAGAGGTTTTAAAAGACTGAAAAAAGTCTCAATGGGAAATGATATCTCTGCCTCGACCCCCCTCCTCTCTCTGCTCACGCACATGTGTAAACACACACACACACACCCACACACCCACACACACCACACACACACACACACTGCACCGTCAAGGATTCCATCTTCAAGGCTGCTGGCTCCTGGGGGTGGTCACTCCCCAAAGAATCTGCTCTTCTGAGTTCCCCGGCTAGGAGGCCTCCGGCTCTCTCTCCTGGCCTCTGGCCTGCTTTCTGTTGGTCGTTTTCACTCTCACTTCCCCTCCATGGAAGCCCTTTCCTGATTTACACTGACAGCCTGAGCTCCTATGAATCTGAAGCTGCCACACTGTGTCCATAGTAAACATATAATGTATTCTTTAATTTCTTTTCGAATGACAAAAATATTTCCTTGCAAACAATCATTAACAGGAACTTGGCCACGTTTTAAAAATAGGAAATAACAAAGTGGCCAAGGAAAACCTCAACAAACACTCAGGGAGAGCATACAAATTAGTCTTCTCACACACGTTTGTTTCCTTACAAAAACTCATACCTTCATCACTTTTCATATTAGGACACTGAAAGCCAACAGACACAAATCAGTCTAAAATAGCAAGTGAGCCATTCAGAAATTACAGAAAGGTCTAGATAATTTAGATATTTTCAGTCTCACTTTTTCCTTTAAAATTACCTTAATGTTAATAAAGTGAAGAGACCACTAAAAAAATGGGAAAACACTGTTCGCAGATCCTGTGTTTGGTAAGGGACTGGCATCCAGAGAACATAAAGAATTCTTATAACTCAATAACAAAAAGACAAATAACCCAATTTTAAAAATGGGCAAAGGATTTGAACAGATATTTCTCCAAAGAAGGTATGCAATGACCAATATATACCTGAAAAACCGCTCTACGTCATTAGCCATCAGGGTAACACAAATCAAAGGCACAACGAGACACCATTTCACATCCTCTAAGATGGCAATAATAAAAACGACAGAAAAAAGCAGTAGTAGTGAGGATGTGGAGAAATTGGAGCCCTCGTACATTAGTGGTGGGAATATAACGTGGCACATTATATCTCAGTGTAAGCCCTAGGACATGCCATCATACAAAGAATGTAATTTATTTACTTCAGAGAGCAACAAAGGATATTCTTTTCAAAGTCTTTCCCCCTGAAGAATGCCACTTTGGAAAACAGTATCACAGTTTCTCAAAATGTTAAGCATAGGGTTACCACATGACCTAGCAACTCCAGTCGTAGGTATCTATCCAAGAAAAATGAAATCTACATCCACACAAAAGCTTACACCTAAATGTTCATAGCAGCTTAATTTATAATAGACAAAAAATGGAAACAACCCAAATGTTTATCAACTCATGAATAGATAAAACATGATATGTCGGTATAATGGAATATTATTCAGCCATAAAAAAGAATAAAGTATTGGTAGAAGCTACAATATGTACAAACCTTGAAAACACTATGCTGAGTGAAAGAAGCCATGAATAAAATAGCACATATTGTATGATTCCATTAATATAAAAATGTCTAGAATAGGCACATCTATAAAGAGAAAAAGTAGATTCGTATTTGCCTAGGGCTAGGGGTGGTAGAGAGAATGGGGAGTATCTGCTAATAGGTACGATGTTTCTTTTAGGGGTGGTAAAAATATCCTAACATTAGATCATGGTGGAGGGTTGCATAAGTCTATGAATATACTAACACCATTGCATTTAACACTTTAAGTGGGTGAATTTTATGGTATGTGAATTATATCTCAATAAATATATTTAAAATATAAAATTAGTACCTTGTTGACATTTCTGTAACTTTGTGCTAAACATCTTAATTTATCATTTTGTTTACAACACACCTTAGCACACCTGTTAGACTGTTTCTACCCCTAATGGTAAAAAATATGCTTTGACATTAACATTTGAAAGAAATGACAATGGTTAGGAGTTAAACTTTCTACCTTTCTCAATGTAAGTACTAGGAAATGCCATCAGAAGAATAACGGAATTCATTTACTTTGCAGAGCAACAAAGGATATACTTTTCAAGGTCTTTCTACCTGAAGAATGCTAAGCATTAAAAAAAAAAAATCATTCTTTCGAGAATTAGAAATGCCACCTTAGAGTTTTTCCAAAATGTTCAAATAAACACACCCTAACAATTATTTTACTTTCTCAAACACTGTGTAAATTTCTTAAATGGGAGCTTATATATGCTATTCCCCTCCCCCCAGGACCTTGCATGCAGGTGGTGCCTCATAAGTGTTTGTGAAAAGGTCTATGCACAAAGCAAGTTCCATCCCCCACACAGGATCGTGGTAGTGCTGGTCACACTGTTTCCACTAGATACACACAAAGAATATTGAATGATTTTCAAACATTTTCTCTGAGTGTTAGAGAGGCCATGTATTTTTGTGCTCTTTCTGGAGATTCTAATTCAATATGTGGTCATCCATGGAGGGTCTGGGACACGTAAAGGTATGTAGCAAGTGCTTCCCAGGGAACGAAGATGAGGAAAATGGTTCTCATCCTCGTGGCACCTTCAGTCCACGTGGGGAGGAGAAAGGAGAGGAGCTGGCGCATGAACAGCACAGAGCAGGGCTTGCAGCCAGTGCGGGTGAGCTTCCGGGGGAGCCTGGGTTTGATATGCAACTGGGGGACGGAGGAGTGAAGGGGGGGGGTCTTTCCAGGCAAGAGGGATCATCACACAAAACTTGGAACCTGAGAAGAAAAGGACCAACCTGGGAGAAGAGTCTTGGAGGAAGATGGAAATGACCTGGGGAAGGAACAAACCTCAGTTTCAATGGCACTGGGTGGGAGGTCTGCGGGGAAGGGTGAAGGAGTTGGAGCCAGGAGGGCTGTGGAGTACAGACGTGGTGGAATGCCACCAGGCAAATGGGGACATTGGATGCTGATGCCCAGGGACTCTCCTCGTGGCCTGTGTGCTTAGTGGGGCAGATGAGAAAGCACCTGTGTTAGAGAAGGAGCTCCTGACGTTGACTGATTTACTTCTCCAGTGACGGTCGGCTCTGCTGTGGGCTGGGACCACCTAACAGCAGTATCTGAAATCTATCCTAACAGAAGTGTCACCCATATGCTTGCTGTTATTATATTGGGTCACAACGGACTGATCATTTGTGGAAATATTTCATCATAGTCCAAAACAGAAACAGAAACTTCCAAAGAGTATTTGTTGGGATGTTTGGGAAGGATTTGAAACACAGAAATGGCAGTCGACATGTGACAAACCCACCAACAGAGGCTCGGAGGCTGCAGGTCGCGGTAGTTCCATCTTCCAACCATCCCAGGCAGGGCGAGAGTTAGTGGGGAAAACAAAGTTAACTAACAGCTTCTGTTCCTCTTACCCCTTGACAAGGACACCTCCCACAGGGCAGATGGGCAGTTTCTGATATGTACCTTGGCTGGGCTGTTGAGTAGGAGGGTGAGCTAAGTGGGGGCAGGAAGGGACCCCTTCAGAGGTACAAAAGGTCTCAGGAAAAGATTCCTCCTTCTTCCTCACTCATTTATTCCTGGAGAAAATCATTGCATCTCCTTGCATTCTATCTGAAACTTTTCACAAAGTAGTGGACTAAGGATTTTCTCATCATCACCGAAAGCTGAATGAGAAGGTTGGAGACGGAAAACACAGGGGGGCCTATTGCACACAAAATGCCTGCTCTTCAGTCCTTCTGGGATGTGTCTGCCTCTCCACTCACCAGGTAACCCCCACCCTCTCTGTAAGGACCTCTCCTCCTCTGGAGCCTCCCTTGGCCACTTCTCCCAAGGCTGCCAAGATGGCAGCAACTCTCTCTAGCACTAGTAGAATCTCAGCCATCCTCCTCCCTGCCCTCACCAAGCTGGTTCCTAATCAGTAGTCTCTCCCTTGAGTAGAGGACAGACGATGACCCAGCCATCATCTTTGCATCTCTCAGTAAATGCTTGCTGAGTGAAAAACCGACAGTCTCTTTGGTACCTGCTGGGAATTCCAGATGGAAAATGTCACCACTGAAGTCTTTCTTTCTTGCTTTTTCCTCAGTGGGGTTTACCTGGCCAGGGACCTGACCCCTTGGCCTTTGAGGTGGAGCAGAGAATAAACATGTGTCAGGACTTATGGGAACCCAAAGATCATCTGACCTAAACTCCTAATTTTATAGATGAGAAAACGGGACTTTCCAACACTGATCCTGATTTAACCATGTCTCTTGAGTGCACAGCACTCTTGGTGAGATACATTTATATTTGGAAATATATAAGCCATTGGATAGGAAGGGATTCCTACAACTGCATGGAGTGATACAGATCATTGGCTCTAGAAGCAGGAGACCTTGGTTTGAGTGTCAGCCCCTCTGTGGCTTTGGGCAAGTCAAGTAAATTTTCAGCCTCTCTCCTCATCTAGAAAATGGATGAGAATTATTGTTATTATAATGCTTTCATCACAGGACTATTGTGAAACATTTGAGCCGAAGGCTCCTTGAAATTTGTAAACATCTTCTAAATGTTATCTATTGTTTTGTTTGTTCTTATTCTCAATAAACCCAAGGCTATTGAAGAAGGGAGAAGACATATTACGGTTTGGCAGTGAACTTTATAAATACAGAAACTTAATAAAGATGTGATACCTGAGGATGCCCAAGATAGTTTGATTTGCAAAGACTTGCTAAGAGTGTGGCTGGATCCATGCGCACTCAAAAGTTGCCAGGTGTTGGCTGATCTGGTTGCATAAGAGCCCAGGGCCACCCGCTGTGAAACATCAGGGCCACCCCTGTGATTCCGGACATGTTCTCTCGGCCTAGGTTCAGACCTCTGCCTCATCTGAGAAGGAGAGCTGTATCACGTTGCCTGGACACCCACCTAGAAACATGTGACTTGGGTGTGTTTCCACCACCAGAGAGTGCAGGACACCATCTCCCTAGGTTCTTGCATATTAGCAGAAGCTTTTCAAGGATGAATTTTACAAATCAGGATTGCATACATGAATAGAATTAAGAAAGTCAAGCAAGTTTAGATTGCCTCAAAAGGCTGCAAAAATGACTCCTTCTGGAAGTATAGGCCCTTGAGTTAATCTTCAATCCATGCTAACTCAGCCCTCCAGGACAGCTATGGTCTAAGTCGAGGGTCTGGGCCCAAAGGTCCTCCAAGTCTCTCAATCCCCTTGGCTGTCTTTTTCTGGCTTGCTGCAAAGAGAACAGCAAGGCCCCCCTCTGTCGTTGCCTTGGGTGACAAACAGGTGAGGAAACAGGAGTGGTTGTGCAGTGGAGGCCCCAGGACACCGAGGAGACCCTGTACCTCCTCTCCCCTGTTTGGAGAATACACAAAAGCCCTGCCCCTTGGCACCTGATTATATATTTTCCCTCATGAACAAACTACACATTATTTTCATGTACATGTCATTTATAAATTAGCAGGTTCAATGGCTGAGATGTCTGGTGATTTTTCTGGATTTATACAAAAGGAGAACACGGCTCTCAATTCATCTGTTTTTTTATATAACCGTTTATAATGGATTCCCCTCAAACACAAGAGCAATGCATGCCCAATTCATATATTTACTCATTTAGCGACAGGTTTATTTGCTGTGTTCTGTGTGCCAAGAGCTGTTCTGGGCACTGGAGAAATAGCAGTGGGCTAAAGAGGCAAAAATCCCTGCCCTCACCAAGCTTAGAGCCCAGTGAACTCTAGGTGCAAAAACCAAAATTCAGGGAAAAGACCGTGAAACGTCATCCTTAATTTCAACTCCTAATGGTTTAGAAACGCCCTTCCACTGCTCCTTTTCTTTTAATGTCTTCAATCTTACATCTTAGTAATTTTTGAAAAATAGGTAATATAGTCCATTTTATCTACATTTCTGTATATTTGAACATTTTAATAATAAAAATTTTAAATCTGGGTAATCCAGGCACGTACGCCCTTTCTACCTGTGTCCCCTCTCTAGAGGAAAACAGGTTGCCCTCCAAGGCTTCTGTCTGTTCTTCCAGAACTATTCTGTGGATGTTTAAGCACACTTCCATACCTGCTCGGAGTTCTGCCTGTGAATCCTAAGAAGCTGGGCCCCCTGGACAGGACCCGCCAGCTCAGCCTCGCCCCAGATGGTTTGGGGAAGTGTGCAGACGGGCAGCCAGCCGTGGTAGCAGAGCACTTCCTCAAGGTTGGGGCTGCTTCTGTTCCCTTGGAACTTGGCCTGTGCCCATGACCTGGGCCAAGACTGAGAAGGCCTGGGCTCTAGCCAGGAGGAGCACGTCCTGTCCCCCTGTACGACCAGTCCAGGTACAGAACCACGACCTCCCTGAGCCCCAGCGTTCATATTGGTGATAGTGGATGATGGTCTCTGCCTGGCTTCAGAAAAGTCACTGTGGGTCAAGCAGTGTCTCACAGAGTCCTGCTTGTAGTGTGTTTGTACAGCAAAAGTGACCCTACAGCAGAGGTCCGCCCCTTGGAGGCAGATTAGGATCACCTGGGGAGATAACACATATGTATATACTGATGCCCACGCCCCACCCATATGCATCAATTAAATCAGCCTCACTGGAGGCAGAGCCCAGTTTGAAATCTCCCCAGGTGGTTCCAATGGGCAGCCAGGCTGTGGACCAGGACTCAGGAGCACACCAACCTGGGCAGAGTTTTGCAGAATGAGTCATGTAGACAGGAATGTCAGTTAACTTGTGGTATGTGGGCTGTTTTTGCCATTCCAATTTCAGGGGGCATGGTTGTCACAAGGTTTGTTTTTAAGATCATGAGTGTTTAATAAAAGTCTGAAAGAACATCATAAATAAGCCAGTGCTCGTAGCTGGGGGAGTGTCTTCGTGGAAGAGGCACCCATCGGGTGCTGTTGTACAGGGATGTTCCATTTGCCATACACGGGAGTGTCCATCTAGCTGCACTCTGGTGACCTGTGCTCTTTGCTGCGTGTTATTCTCTGTTAAAGCTTTGAGAGTCTCTCTCTCTCTCTCTCTCTCTCTTTCTCTCTCTCTCTCTCTCTCTCTCCCTCCACACACACACACACACACACACACACACACACACACACACACACACACAGATGGCCACAAAAAATTTAGCGGCAGTTACCTCTCAGGTGGTTAGAATTCAAGCACTTTTCTACATTGTTTGAATATTTCACTGTGAGAAGGTATCATTTTACAAAAGCAAAGAATTTATTTAAAAGAAAGTGAATGGAGAAGAAAGAGAGGGCACAGGAAATGGAAGAGGGGAGACACATTTTTTCATTTATCAGGATAGCTCTGTTGGTGTCTCCTGCTTTTAGAAAAGCAAATAGTCATGATCCGACCGCTTCTTACTGCAGACCATTCCCTAGCAAGTGGCACAACCAGCCCCTGGTAATGGCATTTCCCCCTCCTCTTGAGCGGCCCTCCCTAGTCCTGAGAGCCCACCTTCACCTGCCAGCCTCCTGGGAATAGTGGCTACCTGGACCTTCTCTGAACCTGGCTGAGGCCTTTGTTCAACCTTAAGACATCTGCCCAGGAGACTGGGGAAGGGGCAACCCAGGCACCAGCTCCAACAAGAGAGGTCTATTATGTGTGCAACAGTACAATTCCATCGGGTGTATGCTTGAACATCCCGAAACTCATCTGGCTAGCCTCAGAAATAAAAAGTCCATTTTCTGGCTGGGCCTGGTGGCTCACGCCTGTAATCCCAGCACTCCGGGAGGCCGAGGTGGGAGGATTGTTTGAGCTCAGGAGTTTGAGACTAGCCTGAGCAAGAAAATTTTTCTATTTTCTACTAAAAATAGAAAAATTAGCCCGGCAGCATGGCGTGCTCCTGTAGTCCCAAGCTACCCAGGAGGCTGAAGCAAGAGGATTGCTTGAGCCAAGGCATTTGAGGTTGCAGTGAGCTATGATGATGCCACTGCGCTCTACCCAGGGCAACAGACTGAGACTCTGTCTCCAAAAATAATAATAAAAAAAATCCATTTTCCCTCTTTTACTTTATGCCCCCGCCCTCAAAATTTCCCTGCTAGGTAGAGCGGGGAAGGAGCAAGTGTTATCAACCCACCAAAGTGATCTGATAGCATGTAAAACAGGAATGATCACCCAGTTGTAGAGAAAGTACCCTGAATGATTTTACTGGACTCTTATTGGTGACTCTTTTGTTATTGATTGATTGATGGGAGAGGAAGAAAGTGGTTTTACCTGTTGATATATCTCGTTAACTCAAAAAAAAAAAACATTTAAGCACACCATTGACCATTGCCCTATAAACAATGACCAGGTCCCCATTCCACGGAGAACTATCCACAGCTGTGTCAACAGAGGTTGCGTGCTCCCTGCCCACCAGGGTGGCTGCTCACAGCACTTGGAGAAAGAGGTGGAAAGTCCCTGTTGTTTAGTCCGAGAATGACTGTGGATTTCTCCTGCCTCCTTCAGAGTTGGAAACACACCTGGTGGGAATGGTCCAGGCTCCCATCTCACCGGGCTCTCACCCTGCATACAAGGCAGGCTGAGAGTGGAGCTTGCACGATGAGAATTCTCAACTCCCCTCCCCAGCAAAACGCACTCTGAGAACTGACTTCTGTACGGAAGCAGCTTTCTTTTCACGCACACGTTTGGTTCCTGGGGCTGGGAGCAATCCTGCCATCTTACTGTCCCTCCCTTCTGAGTGAGTGCAGTGGGGACACCACGTGAAGAGAGGACTCGCGTTCAAGGGCAGGCTCTGTGTGAGCTTGAGCCTTGAGACCTTCGTCTCTGAAATGGGGGTAACGTGGGGATGATGGTTATCGCTCAGGTCATTGGGAGGAGTCCAGGAACTGGACAAGTGAAAGTCCAACTTCGCAGCCAGCAAACCACCACGCTGCAAGAGACAGCTTTGCCGGGGCCGCGTTCTCGTTTCCTGTTTTCACTTCGTCTTCTGTTCTCCTCACCAGTCCTGGCCGCCATCTGCCTGGCGCTCCTGACACCAGATGAGGAGGATTCACTTTACCGGGCTTGGAGGATGAGGGAGAAGGTACCAAATCATTTGTTTATTTGTGTGCTTATTATTTGTCTCATCACATCACAACGTCAACTCTGCGAAGACTTTGTGCTGTGTCCGCTGTGGCAGTCCGGCAGCTGGGATAATGCCTGGACCCCTTTACCAATATTATCAATTATCAATCTTGTGTTAATATTGATATTTATAACCAACATACTATTAATTATATAATTACATGTAACTTCTATTGTGTAATATTATCAATTATATAATAATATACCATCGATATTATAAATCACAAACCCCCATAAGGGGGAGCCCCTAGGGAATAAATGCCTGGAGGACTCCCCCCCGCCCAACCCAGGAGAAAACTTTACATCAGCTCTGCTTAACGGGTCACAATCCTCTTGAGACATGCCACTGGGACATTCAGACTTCAGGCATTAGTGCCTGACAGTGCCTCAGTGACATGCAGCCCTCAAACCTGCCTGTCATAGGGCTGCTCGCCCCTCACCATGACAAAGCTAGAACTCCATGCCTTGTGTATGTTCTCACCAAAATCTCGGGGCTCCCATGACAGCCTGCACGAGACTTTCCATCTCTCTTAATGTTGCTTTTTTATGAACTCCAGAGAAATTTTCTATTCTGCATGGAATGTCCAAAGCATTCTTTTTAAAAAATTCTACTGATCTCACTCCCATTTTACACAGCTGGATGGATTTCCTCTGCAGGGGAAGCTTGTAAGGGCTGGGAGTTCCATCAGTTCCCTTAGCTGAGGCCCCACTCAGAGAGAGGAGTTATCTTAGGGCTTCCTTCCTTCTGCAGGGGGGTCTGGGAGCCAGGTACATGGCCCTGGTATGAAACTGGGAACGCGTTTTATGTGCCTGGTGCACATTGAGTGCCCATCGCATTTTCATTGGGTAATCAAAACACACAGGACAGTAAACTTGTTCTTTCTAGAACCTGGATTATAGAGGGCATGGGAAACTTGAAATAGGAAAAATGGAGTTGAGGTTTGACCTTGAATAGGAGTGGCCACTCAGCGTGTTCCAGGCTACCTGCTGGAAATCACAAGACAACGGACCCAGGCCAGAGGCAAAGGAAAATTCTGCTGGCCAAACTAGAGTTTAGGCGTCAACTCACCAGGAACCTGTACTTTGTAAATGTGATTTTTTTTGTGTCCTTTGCCTGTGTCCCTTTTGTTTTCTCTCAATTTTTAAAAAAGTTCCTTGTGAAAATGCCTCCATCCTGTCCCAGCTCTTCTAAGGGAACACAAGGAAAGGTCTGGAAGCTGCCTTGAGCCAGAGACAAAGGAGACAAGAGAAGCCTGGCTTGGGAAGGGCTGTAACCACCCAGCACGTGTTTGTGCGGCTTTCCCACACCCGGGGAACCCTGTTCTCTCAGCTTCGTCCTTTCAACTGTTACATAAGCGAGGTCAGCTGGAGAGAACTTACAGAACCCCTTGGGGAGGAAAAAACTTGATGGGAACCCACCAGGGCCGCTCTCCTCCTATGCAGACGGACAGCCCTCGACCAGCACTTACCAAAGTGGATTCATTCCGGGGGCCAGGGTTCCTGGGCGGGGGCAGGTATTTCTCAAATAGAGGGTTTCAAGGTCAAAGCAGAAAAGCAGTCATTACTACAGCACACGTCAGAACGGTTTCTACTTGTAGCAGGCTGACGAATGGCCCCCAAAGTTTCGGGGTCGTAATCCCTGCATCCGCATATGGTAGAAGAGTCTTTGCAGATGTGATTAAATTGAAGATTTTAGAATGAGAGAT
This sequence comes from Indri indri, assembly GCA_004363605.1. Lineage (NCBI taxonomy): Eukaryota > Metazoa > Chordata > Mammalia > Primates > Indriidae > Indri > Indri indri. Next base: position 34,355 of record RJWJ010016142.1, read on the forward strand.
TGTCCTGGATTATCAGGGCAGACCCTAAATGAAATCACAAGTGTCCTTGTAAGTGGCAGGCTGAGGGCTATTTGACACAGACGGAAGAGGAGAAGGCAACGTGACCGTGGAGGTAGAGACTAGTGTGACGTGGCCACAAGTCAAGGAAGCCAGCAGCCGCCAGGAGCTGGAGGAGGTGAGGACCGAGTCCCCCCTGGAGCCTCCAGAGGAGGATGGACACCTCGATTTTGATGCAGCAATACCAGCTTTCGACTTTTAGCTTCTAGAACTGTGAGAGAACAAAGTCCTGTGTTTTAAGCCATCAAGTTTGTGATAATTTGTTATAGTCCCCACAGGAGACTGATATAATATGTTAATTTAAAACCGTGAATTTCCTGAAAGTTTGGGACTCCTGTTGAATCTCTATTGCCTAAATAAGACTGGGCTCTGGTGCATGCTCAGTACATATTTGTGGGATAAGTGTTGGATGTTCATGAATCTCCAAGAGGAGGGTAATAATTTGTGGTGCTTCCCAAATCTATTTACTAAAAGAACCCTTTTTCAAAAAACATCTTTTGGTACAAGGGTTGCTCACTCTGGGAAATAGCGATTTTTTTTTTT
>RJWJ010016143.1:0-32205 GCA_004363605.1 Indri indri
GTCTGGGAATGCTTCCAAAGACTAAGTTATCTCAAAATGCTCAAAAAGTACCCATTTAGTGAAATCTTGTCAAAATATATTTCTTTTCTTTCTCCTTATTTCATTCTTACAAGCGTGAAATAAAATGTTTTTATTATATTTAGAAATGTGTGCAGTTTTCTAAGGGTATCGTGAAGGTAGAAGTTGAATTTTCCTGACAACCTCTCAAATATTCATTTCCCTATTATACAGCCTACAACAAGAGGTTCATCACTTTTTTATATGCATAATGTCTGTCACTCTGTTAGGTGATTAATAAACATGTGTTATTAAAAATGAATTCTGTACAGGAAATATTTTTTCTAATAGACTATGCCTCCTTATAAAATCCTTATGAACAAAATTTCTTTCTCATTGATTCATGATTCCTTCAATTTCTCCAACAAATGTTTATTCAAAGTCTACTATGTGTCAGATCCTACATTAGCTTCTGGATTTACAAAAATCATTAAGGCATATTCCCTGCACTTTAGGGGATCTTAAATCCTAGGGGGAGGGAAACATGAAAACAGATAATGGAAACACAATATATAACAGCAATAAAGAAATTATCTATAAAGAGTTATGAGGCCAAAACAATTGGTAAAAATATGTTTGTACTCATTTCAAATGTTAGGTTCCTCTTCTTTTGTATAAGAAATTGTTATTAAGGCAAGAGCAGACAACTTAAAATACATAGCTCTTAATTATTAGAGATAAATCTGTTCGTTATTAAAAATAAATAGTAAAGATTGAAGACAGTTGATGAGAAAATAAGAATATAGAAAATGATTATTGCAATTCACTATTTAATAATCTACACTTATTCTCAATATCTTAAAATTTTCTGTTTTTTAATATTTATACATATATAATTTATGTATAATATATTCATACATATATGTAATGACATAGTTACATAGATATTGTTTGCCATATTGTTTTGAATAGCCATATACTAGATAGCTCAATTATGGTATAAACCTAAAATTCATAATTTCTGTGCAATTTTTTAAAAAAGGGAAATCAACCTAATCAACTTAAAAAAAAAAGGTACAGAATAATATACACAGTATGCTAGTATACTGATTATGCAGAAAAGATGAAATACACATACATATATTCATAATTACAAACACATATACAAACATGAGTGAACACAATCCTAAAATATCTCTGGAAGAATTTGGGAAAAATTATTACAGTTTTGCCCCTATGTAGGAGACATAGAAGATTGTGAGTCTGGGGTATGAGGGAGAATTACTGTTTACTATATGTCTTTCTATACTTAAAAAAAGTGGGGGGGTTCCATAGTATCCAATCGCCTTGTACTCAGGCTTGCCAGCTGACAGGGCGCTATAGCCCCTTCCCCCACTTATTACAGCAGGGAGTGCAGTTTGAGCCCAGAAGTTCGTGAGCAGCCATTTCTCTCTGGTGGTCATGTGCTACAGGCTGAGGTCCCTGCAGATAGTGGGACCCATTCCTCTCCTTCTGAGGACTTGTAGTGGAACATGCATGCACAATTTTAGAACTCCCGACCTGCCAGTGATACGTGGTGATGCACACTAGTGAGTCAGACACTCAGACCAGGGACTCGGGTGGTGAGGGGGTACATATGGACTGAACTGATGGGAGTGTGCTGTGGGAGTCCAAGGAGTGGTGATGTGGTGGAGTGCCCACACAACCCTGCCCACAGGAAAACTCTGCTACTGGATAAGGGCAGAAAGATCCCAGCCCAGGGCCTTAGCACTCAAGCATTTCAGCCCCTCTCCCATGAACAGCTCTACCAACTTGGATAGCTCATCCTGACCCTCACATGAATGGCTTCCTATAGTGGCCAGAAAGGCAACTTCTGAGCCCTGCTGAGGCTTTGTAAAGCCTCTCAGGCTCCCCCAAGCTAGACATGAACTGCCTTGCTCCTCCCCAACCTCAGTGGTGATGGAGATCAAGCAATCCCCTGGGAACTACAGGATCTCTCCTAAAGCTTGGGGCCCTCAAGTACTCCACTGGGGAACTGATTCTACCACAGGCACAAAAGAACATTTTGAAGCTGGCTCTCTCATACAAACATCAACCAATGACAAAGAGAACAACTCTATAGCTCATCATAGTGTCAACCAACTCAAGCAAAAAGGGTGTGGTTGATTTGTACTCACAAGGACCACCCCCCATATCAGAGATTAACCAAGGGGACCCAACACAATTCACACTCCTGAGAAGAGGTGAAGACAGCAGGATAGAGGATCGTCAAACATGCTTGAACACCCTCTAGGTAATTTAGGACCAGCACTCTGCTCCCTGGCACAGTCAGGAATTGATCTTTAAGAACTCATAGACAGGCATGCAAGCCAGGTCCAGTACCACCAGGACACAATTGAGGCCAGATGAGAAGGAATAAGTGAAAGAACTCTGGAAGTATAAAAAATCAGAGCAAAAGGTCACCCCCAAAAGGAAACAACAACTCCTTACTAATGGATACCAACCAAAAGGAAAATATCAGAATCACAGCTAAAGAACTCCAAATTTGTATTATAAAATAAGCTGAATGAAATACAAGAGAAAATGGAAAATCAACACAAAGAAACCACAAAAAAAAATAAAGGAAATAAATGAAAAAAATCATTAAAGAAATTGAACTATTTAAAAAATCAAATGGGACATCTGGAAATGAAAAATTATACAAGGAAATCCAAAACACAGTGGAAACTATTAAGAAAAGACTAGAAAAGGCAGAATAAAGAATCTCAGACCTTAAAGAAAATTTTTTTGAAATAAACAAGTCAGTCAAAGATAAAGAAGAGAGAAATAAAAGAAATGAACAAAGCCTATGAGAAATATGGAATTATGTAAAGAGTCCAAACATAAGAATCATAGGCATCCCTGAGGGTGAAGAAGAAAACACACAGGGGTTGGAAAAATTATTTGAGGGAATAACTGAGAAAAATTTCCCTGATCCTGCTAGAGATTTAGATATTCAGGTACAAGAAGCTTAATGAACACCTGGGAGACTCATCACAAAGAGGCAATCACCACAACACATAGTCATCAGACTGGCCAGAGTTGACATGAAGGAGGAGCTCCTGTGAGTCATAAGGTGAAAACATGACTTACATAGGAAACATAACTTACAAAGGAAAACCCCTCAGCCTAACTGTAGACTTCACATAACAGAGATTTCAAATCAACAATAGTAAAGAAAGACAAAGATGGTCATTGTATAATGGTAAAGGGAGCAATTCAACAAGAAGACATAACAATCCTAAATATTTATGCACCTAACACAGGTGCACCCAGATTCATAAAGCAAACCATACTAGATCTAAACAAACTGATAAACAGCATCATCATAATTGCTGGTAACTTCAACACCCCACTGACAGAACTGGATAGATCCTCCAAGCAGAAAATAAATAAACACTGCAATTAAATGGGACTCTAGAGCAAATGGGTCTAACACACATTTACAGAAATTCTACCCCAAAACTACTGAATATGTAGTCTTCTCCTCAGCACATGGAACATTCTCTAAGATTGATCACATCTTCAGCGAGAAAATACATCTCAACAAATTGAAAATAATAGAAATTATACCATGTATCCTCTCAGAACACAGTGGAATGAAATTTGAAATCAACTCCAAAAGAAACACTCAATTCTACACAAAGTCATGGAAATTAGACAACCTACTGTTCCATGATTATTGGGTCAAGGAGAAAATTAAGATGGAAATCAAGATTCCTTGAACTAAATGAAAAACGGGACACAAGCTATCAAAATCTATGGGATTCAGCAAAGCTGTCTAAAGGGGAAAATTCATAGCCTTAAATGCCTCCTCGAAAGATAGAAAGACCAAAAATCGACTATCTAATGAATCATCTCAAGGAACTAGAAAAGGATGAGCAACCCAAACCCAAACACAGCAGAAGAAAAGAAATAACAAGGTCAGAGCAGAACTAAATGAAATCAAGAACAAAACAAACAAAAAAACCCCACAAAATTAATGAAACAAAAGTTTGGCACTTTGAAAGATAAAAAGTGATACACCTCTCACTAGATTAACCAGAAATAAAAATGAAAGGGTCCAAATAAGGTCAATCAGAAATGAAAAAGAAGATATTACAACTGATATCACAGAAATAAAAAGTATCATCTGTGAATATCATAAAAATCTCCACACACATAAACTCAAAAACATTGAGGAAAGGGACAAATTCCTGGGGGTAAGCCACTACTGTCCCATAAATAACATTCTGCTGTTGAAATTTTCCCGTCTGCTTGTTCCACACCCTTCTCAAAACAATTCCAGGAAAAAGATATTCTTAATTCTTCTTTCAAACATTTTATCTTTAATTCCTTCATTTGTATCTGTTTCCAATTGTCTTCTCTTCTTTTTTTCTACATCTGAGTGACAAATAGATTTCATGACAAAGTCCACTTGCAATGGCTTACAATGGCTGCTTGAAGGCATGTGTAGAGAGGGATTGTAAGGCCAATTCCGGCTTGGCAGAAAAGAGTTCTGGGGTTGGTTAGTGATGTTTGCAGAAGTCACACAAAGAAGAGTTTGGCGCAAATACTGTGTGTTTGCTGATGCTAATCTAAACCTTTCATTCCAGACCACAAACTTTTCTCAATTTAAACTTTTCCTACATGCTATACCCCATTTTTGATATTGATTCATTTAACTAACAACAGCTAACTTTGCCACAAGATGTAAAGACACATTTACCTTATCTACATGACACAAATGAATCATCTATAAAATGTGGGAAAAAATACCTCTCCTACCTATACCACAGGTTATTTGTGAAACTCAAGTAAGATAGTATATAAAAAGTGTCAATTAAATTTCCACCATCATAAATTATTAATAATTTTTGAAGGCAGAAGTGATAATATTATGTACTTTACTTCTCATGAGGCAGTGTCTAAGATAAAGCATACAATAGATGTATGATATTAACAAATGTTTGTTGAATGAATTGTTTTTGCTCACTTACTCTGTGAAACTTTCCCTCTCATATGTTGGCCTGGAAAGTGAATGTGAGTGTGTGTGTGTGTGTGTGTGTGTGTGTGTGTGTGTGTGTGTGTGTGTGTGTGTTTGTTGGGGGAGTGACTGTAACTCCACTAGGCTTTAATCAATGAACTATCATTTTGAAAAGTCACAGATAGTTGATAATGGTTTTGGAATTTCTCTTTTATGTATAACCTCTTTGGTGGAAAGGAATTGTGTCTGTTCCTATCTAGCAAATTACATAATGGAATGTGCCAAAGTGTGGACATGCAATAAATAATAGTTAATTTTGATGAATTAACCTGATGAAATATTCCCTAAGTAGCATTCCATAAGACTATGAAATATGACTTGTTCTGAAATCAGAAGTAAAGGCTGCCAGTTCATTAATCCGCCCATACATTTTTTTTTCATGTTGGGGCAAAATGGCTTTCAGGACCATTAACTTATTTGGCAGGATTCCATTTTGCCATTTGCCAGCTTCAATACCTGGATTTGTTTTAAACCTAGGTTTATTCTACCAAGTTTGTAGCATTTCTACCAGAATGCTAACCTTTGGGACTTAGGATATAATATTGAGAATGACAAAAACAACTTTCCAACTCAGTGTTTCATTGCAAAGCAGAGAGTCACATGAATATTTAAACTAAATATGACTATATTCCCTGATTCTCTCCAGGTCAATTCCACTCCACTTTCTGAATTTTCAAATCATTCATCATGAATCACATTTATTCTTTCATTCATGCAAGAAGGCTTCTATCATTCTCACATTTTGCTTCTCCTTGACTACCAAAGTCAGTCATGGACCAAGAGCACTCAATTTTACCTCCCATATGACTTTGCCTCTATTCTCGTCAATAGACTTCCTTCAGGTCATTATGACTTTTGGGGAGACAATAGCCATAACCACTCAACTGCTCTTTTTCTACTTTTCTTCTCTTCAAATTATTGTCAGTGATGCATCAAACTCATCTTTCAAAAACATAGGTGTATAATAGTGTCACACTGCATTTTTAAAAACTCTGACAAATTATCACTGCTCAGAATAAAAATAACAAATACATTATAATCTGGCACTAATCTGTTTTACTAACAATACCCATATCTGTTTCCTCCTTTCACAAAAACCAATATTCCTGCCCTAATGAACATTTCAGCACCTGCGTCTTTTACATTGTCATTCCTTGGCACAAACCACGTCCTTTTCCATGTTCACTATGGAACTTATTCTATTAATCCCTCAGAAGCTTTCAACTAGTAGCTGTTGAGCAGACATAGTCTGCAAATGTTACTTGTTTGCTTAAAAACATAATCAAAACTAGGTTTGAATGCCTTTAGACATCATTTTACTCTTCAGTGTCCTTAATCTCTACTATTCCCAAGTATCTTATTCTGTCCTGATTCACACATTCATATTCCCTGACAAACTTCTATATGCCTCTGTTTCTTCAATTGTATCAAGAGGATAATAATAGCCCTTATATCATAGGGTGGCCACATCATTTGCCTTAAAATAATTCTGGCACACAATAAGCCTGATGACTGTCATTAATAGAAATATTATTATTATTAGACACTTATCCCAAAATGTATCTTCTTATGGAATAGTTTTATATTTTAGTTTGACCAACATTCTCAGTTTTCCCAGCACTGTCCTGATTTTAGCACTGAAAGTCTAACATCCAGAGAAATCCCTCAGTTCCAGACTAAAGGAAATCAACAAAGTTGTTCACCCTGTTAATGTCCCCAAACAGCATCAATCATTTCCACCTCTGAACTCATTTAGTAAAATATTCATGCTTCTTTTAATAGAACTTTACACATTTTTGTGTCACTTACTATTTGTTTCCCCAAGATCAAATTATTTATTAAATTTGTGTATATGTATGTCTCCAATCCCCAAAGCAACAATATATTTTTAGGGAAAATAAAACTAATTAAACTCCACAGAACAATTTAAATGCCAAATGATTAGTTGCTGGCCTAGAAAAACACATATTTGCTGAAGAAATATTTGCCTTTAATGGGAGAACCTTGGTTGAAAATTTGTTGATAGAATGGAGAAGTGACAAATTATTTGGGTATGTGTTCCTTATGTTGATGTAGACGAGTAAACATGAATAAACCTAGGACCAGTGTAGCTGTTACCTTAAATTTAGACTTTGGTCCCTAATATATTAACCATATATTAATTATGTATATGAGCCATACATAACTTCTTTCTTTCCTCTGTATTATATGTTAATTTAATATTTGTTTTTACAGTGAAGAAACTGCCTATCTTAAATCTTCAAATAATCTACCCAAATTGTCAGATAATCTTCTATCGCTTATAACAGATGTTCATTAGTTGTGACATTGGAAAGATTACCTGGGGAAAAGTTATATATTTATAGTTCATATATGTTGGGATTATATTTTAGTAAATATTATAATAGACTAATTTATAAAACTCAAGCTGCCAAAATTTGTAATGGTAAAGAAATAAAATTATTCTGAAGCTGGAAATGAGGCATAGCAGTCATCTTTTTCTGTCAAACTAGTCCAAGGATGGGACAAATTTTCCTGTAAGATAAAGCCATACCTTTTCCTGAGGGTAAGAAAGCATAGTGATGCACACAGTGAATTCTAGAGAGACAACTGGGACATGAATCTGAATTTGAACTTACTAATTACATAACCTTAGATAATCTACCTATCATCTCTGTAGCTCAGTTTACTCAGCTGCAGAATAAGAGCAATATCCACCCACCTGGATTTCTGTGAATTAAATAAAATATTATTAATTAAGGATTTAGTCCTGTAAAATCATGTATCACATCCTTGATGGGTTCTACTGTTTAATACTGTTATCATTTTATTTGAATCTGTATCTCCAATGGATTCATGGGTGCACACATCCGAAAGGTCACAAAATGCATGCTATGTTCATTTCCCTGTCTGTTTGAAATATATAATCATTAAATTTATCATTTATTTATTGCCAGATTTAAATATATAACTAATTTATTTATTCTTACATATATGTAATTTATTTATTTTTGTTGTTTTTATTTCAAAATATTATTTAAGGGGCTACAACTGTTTTTGTTACCTGGATACTTGTATAATGCTTAAGTCAGGGCTCTTGGTGTGCCTGTCACCAGAATAGTGCTCATTGTACCCAATAGGTAAGTCTTTATCCCACATCTCCTTCCCACCCTCCTCCTTTCTTGGTTTCTCATGTCCTTTATATCACTTTGTACTTGTGTGTACCCACTGCTTAGCCCTCACCTATTAGTGAGAACATATGGTGTTTGGTTTTCCATTCCTGAAATACTTCACTTGGATAATAGTCTCCAGTTCCATTCACGTTGCTGTAAAGGACATTATTTCATTCCTTTTTGTGGCTGAGTAGTACTACATATAGTATATATGTAAACATACATGCACCCTGTATTTTCTTTATCCACTCATGAATTGCTGGGCACTTAGGTTGATTCCACATCTTTGCAATTGCAATTATGTTGTTATAAACATTTGAGTACAGGAGTTTTTTGATAAAATGGCTTCATTTCCTTTAGGTACATACCCAGGAGTAGGATTTCTGGATCGAATGGCAGGTCTATGTTTATTTCTTTGAGGAATCTCCCTACTGTTTTCCATAGAGATTATAATAATTTGCAGTCCCACCAACAGTGTGTAAGTGTTCCTTTCTCTCTGCATCCATGCCAGCATCTATCGTGTTTTGATTTTTCAGTAATGGCCATTCTGATGGAGTAAGGTGGTATTTTACTGTGGTTTAATTTTGCATTTCTCTCATGATTAGTGATATTGAGCATTTTTTCATGTATTTGTTGACTATTTGTCTATATTTTTTTGACAAACTTCTCTTCATATCTTTTGCCTACTTTTTGATGGGGTCATTTAGTTTTTTCTTGCTGATTTGTTTGAGTTCTTTGTAGATTTTGGATATTAGTCCTTTGTCAGATATACAGGGCTGTCCAGAAAGTATCCAGCCATGTTATATGTTCTCATTATATTAACAATGACTAGATACTTTCCAGACAGCCCTCGTATAGTTTAAGAATATTTTCTCCCATTTTATGATTGTCTAATCACTATGTTGGTTATTTCCTTTGCTGTGCAGAAGCTTTTTAATTTAATCAAGTCCCTTTTATTTAATTTTATTATTGCTATATTTGCCTTTGGGGTCTTAGTCATACATAAACTCTTTGCCTAGGCCAATGTCTAAAAGAGTTCTTTCTACGTTTTCTTCTAGAATTTTTATGGTTTCATGCCTTTCATTTAAGTCTTTAATCCACATTGATTGGTTTTTGTATATGGTGAGAGATAGGGGTCCAGTTTCATTCTTGTGCATGTGGCTATCTAATTTTCTCAGCACCATTTATTGAATAGGGCTTCCTTTCCCAAGTGTATGTCATTGCCTGCTTTGTCGATTATTAGTTAGCTGTACGTAGATGGTTTTATTTCTGGGTCTCTATTCTGTGTCATTGGTCTATGTCTCTACTTTTATACCAGTACTGTGCTGTTTTGGTTACTATAATCTTGTAGTATAATTTGAAGCCAGGTAATGTGATGTCTCCAGATTTATTCTTTTTGCTTCAGATTGCTTTGGCTATTTTGGCTCTTTTTTGGTGCCAAATGAAGTTTAGGATTATTTATTCTAGATGTGTGAAATATGATGTTGGTATTTTGATGAAGATTGCATTGAATCTCTAAATCACTTTGAGCAGTATGGACATTTTAACTATATTGATTCTACCAATCCATGAGCAAGGGATGTTTTTTCATCTTTTCATGTTATCTGTGATTTCTTTCATCAGTGTTTTGTACAGATCTAAAATATATAGCTAATTTAAATTCTGATTAAACCGTTAGCTCTTTCCAATTTTATTCAATGGAATTAATTATATACTTAGGAATAGGAATGCTTAGAAGCATATCTGAGGGCATTCAAACTTAGCTTTTCTTTTGGTTTTGTACTTGTTCTGTCCAAAACAAGTTAGGTACTTCAAATTTTACTTATTGGAATGCACAGAAATAATAACAGTGATTGTAATAGCATGCATCATTTTATAGCTTAAAAGGTATATTTATAAATGTTGAAGCTTTAGTGTTTCAGTAAATACCATCCTTACTTTCTCTCTCACATTTGCAATTGATTGGAAGATAAACACATGAGGGGAGCAGATGAAGATCAACATAGCTTTCTTACTGATAAAAATTAAACTGATGCATGTAGTTTCCATGTACAGCTACAATGTGCTCCTAATCTTTCATTCCAGAGTTAACTCTCCCAAGCTGTAGTCCTCATCCTCATAGGGACAAACTCCATCCCAATCTGGCTATTATATGACAAGAAAAGCAGAACACATCATCTGCTCCCTACCCACAAGGCACTGAGCTAATAACTCACCACTATTCCCTTGACAGACGAGAGTGAGAAAGCGTAGAAAGATGAAGGTGTCCCATCCATGCTTTTACTTTAGAAAGCAGATTGGAAATTCTCTTACTTTTATGCATATGTTAGTGAGGAAAAAGTATTTGTCCTTAATAATCTCTGTGGTATTATTTGAACATCAGTTGATTCAAAAAGGATTTCTGGTTTTTTTAATAATGCTAATATTGTACAATTAAAGGCACTTACTAACCTAAGAAAACGGCAATATGATCAATTATTTACATTAACTGTTATATAATCCCAATTATAAAATGAAATAGAACAAGAGGAAGTATACTTAAATGATTTGAAGCTCCTAGAATACAAATACTCTGTGCTTACTACAACTATAAAGAAAGTTCACATATCTTTTAGATTGCCCCCAAATTAATAGCAGTTAATAACCCATGATCATGTTTTGCTGTTGGACGAAATACATAAATTGAAAGCATGCCATTTGAGGGATTTGAAGAAGTAGTCTGAAAACTTCTATCATTCTGTCAAAGGAGAGATAGGAGATTGCAGGAAACAGGTGAGAAGAGGAGCAGATTGTTCTTAAAAAGGGATAATGAACACCTGCCTTGTGTGCAGTGTGGGTTTCTCATAAGTGCTGACATAGGAAAACACTCCAGGGATAGGGGAAATTGGTGATCTAGTAAAATATGGTCTTTAGCTAAAGGTCAAATGAAATTGTACTGGAAACCTTGGGGATACTTTAAAGTGGGAGCTAAAGACAGGGGGCTGCTCATTAGAGCTTGTGCTTAAGTACCAGTTTCACTTTATCAGGGAAATTGTTCATTTGTGTGAAAATTTGACCTCTGTCAGTTTGCCAAGCAGGCTGGGCCCTGGAGTGATCTCAGGCTCACATGAGCTTGCAGAAGTTAAAGTTGCCTGGGGACTACTTTCAAAGGACACTGCCAAGGTTAGCAGACCTAAAATCTGACCTTCCTCTTCTTCCTTTCCATTTATATCTGTTTGTAAAGTTCAAATAGTTCTTTTTAAAAGAAAGCACCTCGAATGCAATAAAATGATAAAAAAGATTCCAAAGGGATGCAGCTATAAAAAGAGAAGGTGAAATAAAAATGTTTCACCTAGGAAAGCTGGTTATTTAGGGAAATATAATTCAGATAGCTAGGTAACAATTACCATATTTCTTAACTTACATTACATTTAGCCTTACAATTTTATGATGCTACCATCTTTTAAAGAGAAGCAAGTATTATTGCTAATGAATTAGTGAAGAAGAGAAGAGAGACTTTTTCACTGGATGTTTGTTATTCAGAGATGTTAATAATTAGGAATTCTTTAAATTGCCCAAATATTTGGGCCCTCTTATCACATATTACAACTAGGCTGCAAAGAAAAATGGAATGATGGACCCTGACTAAATGGAATGGATACATAATGATGGAAGAAAATTTGAATTTTAAAAATCTATGTTAAGCACCTACTGCATGCTAATATTTTTGGGTTTTATTTCATGTTTCCCTATGAAATTATTATGCTTTTGAATATATCTCACTGGTTTATTATCACTTCCCTCCCACTAGTGTATATGCTTTACAAGGGAATGGACTTTGTCTTATTAACTGGTGTCTTGCTGACATCTAAATCAGTACCTGGCACAGTAATTTCTTTGTATTGTTTCTATTAATACATGGTACCTATTTGTACTATTTTACTGTTTCTTTAATGAATAAATACACATGACACACATATGCGTATATATTATCTCATTTAATAATTTTAACAACTATGTGAACTAGTGATTTAAAAGTAAAAATGTTGATGCTTAATCTCCTAGCTAATGAGTGATTAACAACTGTTATCTGTGACTTCTAATTCTATAGACTTCTCGCGATCATAATAGAGACCATTTTTTTTGGAATATGGAGTATTTTTATTTATACCATTAGCATAGAGCCCTGAACAATTTTCTTGGCATAAGTAAAATTACTGTGACTCAGGCCAGGTGTGGTGGCTCACGCCTGTAATCCTATCACTCTGGGAGGCTGAGGCGGGAGGATTGCCTGAGCTCAGGAGTTTGAGACCAGCCTGAGCAAGAGTGAGACCCTGTCTCTACTAAAAATAGAAAGAAAATTAGCCGAACAACTAAAAAACACATGTAGAAAATATTAGCAGGGCATGGTGGCTCATGCCTGTAGTCCCGGCTGCCTGGAAGGCTGAGGCAGAAGCATTGCTTAAGCCCAGGCATTTGAGGTTGTTGTGAGCTAGGCTGATGCCATGGCACTCTAGCTCAGGCAACAGAGCAAGACTCTGTCTCAAAAAAAAAAAAAAGTTACTGTGACTCAAGTACTTTATTGGAAGCTTTGCACACATTAGTTCATATATGTGTGGGGAAGGTAAGGCTGTTATAAACTTGAACCATAAAAAGTGTTCAATATTCCAGTATTTTTAACTTGCATAAATAGCAATTTCAAGTAGTTCCATCTAATATTTTGCAAGGGGTAACTGAGGTTTAGAGGCATTAAATAAATTATACAAGCCCAGTACCCGTCAGCAATAAACTTAAGATCCAAACCAGTATTTAATTACAAGTGCCCTGTCCTTTCATTTTCTTCTCCAATAAAGGTTTGGCTGTGGAATCTTAGGAGTACTCTATAGACAGGGATAAACATGTCACAGTATTTTGGATATTCTCTTTCATTTAAAACAAACATGGATTTACATGAAGTAAAATGCAAAGTGACATGACAGCATGTCTTCTTTAGACAACAAAAGGCTGCAGAGACATTTCACACTGTGTGGGATCACTTGGTATTAGGGGTAGTCTATTCAGAAACTGTAAGAAGCAGAGTACACTCACGCCTGGAGTCTCCTCCTCTAACACAATCTTAGAGCAAATGCCCACTCTGAGTTAGCCGTTAATCAACACAATGGTATAGTATGCCAGGAACAAGAAAAAGGTTATTTTCTTTGAAGGAAAAAAAATCTACCTGTTATGAATATCATTAATATGCAGAGAATTGTTTCAGATAGGGTACTCAATGTTAAAGTAAGCCTCAACATATTTACTAATAGTTGAGAAATGGGTATAGATGGATGTGGTGTATACTTAGGGAAAATGTACTTTTGTTGGAAATTTTAAAAGACATTTTCTCTCTTTTTCAATTATTTTCTATATGCATTACTTTTTTCTCTTCCCTTCTCAAACTATTTTAATGCAAAAAATTATAATTGCTGCATTTCTATTATGCTATACATCATTAAAATGAAAGAGAGTGTTTCTGGAAAACTTTCATTTATCTAAGAGGTATTATTGAACTCCTGATTGTAATTTAGAAACTTATGAAATTTGCAAATACTTTTTGATTTTTCATTTAAACAGTAAAGAGTTAAAGAAAGAAAGTATGCAAAGATACAAAGAAGACACTGCTACAAATAAATAGTACAGGGACCCAGATGTTATTTATTTAAGTAACTATCTCAATTGATTTTCAATGAAAAACATTCATTTCCAATTAGAATTCTGAATGGCATCGCATAAATTATTGAATGAACTGATTATCAAAATTATAGTCATCACACAGAGCTTTCTGAGCAGCTTCCCTTTGTTAAAATAACATGTATTCTCTGCAGACATACAAAAACATCTCTGACTCTTTGACTTCTGGGGCTTTTTGTTTTGTTTTGTTGCCTTAAATTCTCATTTCATGAGCAAAGGATTATGCTAAAGAAAATTAAATTAGATGTGATTGTATGTGTAGCTGATTTCTATACTGCTACTCAAATTTGTATTCACTTCTTATTAAAGCAATTAAAAAAAAATATTCATGCCCAAGTAACATTTCACACTGGCAACTCGTTAGCTTTCTAGGGAATTTTATCAAGAAGTAATAGGGAGGGCAGAAACAGTGTTTATTTTTAAGTGGGGTATAATGTGACTAGGGATAATATCTATAATCCTCAAGAGAGACAGATGAGTTTATTTTTTCCTTTAAGAAGACAGAAAAGAGAAAGTCCTGCTAACACTAAGATTTGAAATGAGGTAAACAGCGATAACAAAGACCCAGTGCCTTTCTGACCACGCCAGCTGGAGCTAATTGTATTAGTTATGGTAATGGTGCCCTCCAGAGGAATTTTGTGGGAATTTGAAAGACTAAGAAAGAGCAGGGAAAATTGAAGGCTGTGGAAGTGACGAATTGCAATACAAGCTTTAAAAACTAAATTAACGTTTTAATCTTTTGTGGATAATTAATTTGTCCTTTAGTTTACATTTGGTGCTGAAAGCTGACACTATGACTGCAAATATCAACAACCACGTTTTCTAATATTTTAGGCCATTTGTGAATCTTTATATATTACATTCTCAGTATAATCTATAATATGTCATACATTGAAAAGTAGCTCAAAAAATATTTTTTTAAAAAAGTAGCTCAAGGAAGCAGCAAAGGACTAAGATTAGAGAATTCAAAATCATGATCTCTTTATTACTTTTCCTTCATGGCATTCTTTTGGCAAATTCTTTAGAATTTAGTGTAAAGAAATTGTAATTTTATATTAGTACATCTGAAATGAGGTAAAATTATAAACTGCCATCATCAATTATTGGAAGTAAATTGAAATGGGGGCTCCATAGCACTAGGTTATGGGTAACAAAGCCAAAATTAGCACCGCAAAGTAGAAACAGGTTAAAAGCAGATAATGAGTACAGGCAAAGGAAAATATGAGGCCTCCTTATCTTTGTCAATTAAATATTTAAATTTTAGAGAATGCACAGTGACTATTTCACAGGATAATTTATTGTCATTATCATCAAAATCGTTTTTTGTTATTTTACCCTGCCAGGCACTGAGGTAAGCGCTGAGAAAGAGAATTCTATATCTAAAGATTTAATGGCTTTTTACCTCACATGCCACGATGATTTTCTGCATTTGAATTCTTAAAGGAAAAAGCCAATCAGGAGAAAGCAAGTGCCTCAATAATTTACTGAAATAATTATAAAGAGCTGAAATTTTTATCTTAAAATATGACACTAGAGTTCTTAGAACTATGTCGGTGCGGAAAAATATTTCAATAAATTACTTGGTGTAGGGGCGATGGCAGACATCAAAATGGATAATGTTTAAGAAGCTCTAAGTGAGAGATGGGGACAACTTTTCTGTTTTTGTTTTCGTTTTTCATCCTGAAAAAAGAAAGAAAACAGAAGTGACTGGGGGAAAAAAAAAAGCACCAGAAAACTGTTTTGCCTCTGGGCTGGTACTCTATCAAATGGGAAATCAGCAGAAATTATCAGGGCTGGAGAGGTGGCCAAAAGGCCTGAGGGGATGTTGCAATATGAATCCTTCCTCTTCTTGTACTAAGATATTGTTAACCAAAGAAATTATTTAATATTTCAAACACGCAGATAATGCAAAATTTATATAACAAGTACCAGTGTACACAGTACCCAAGGGTAGCAACATTACCATATAGGCCATTTTGTTTCATGTCTCTTTTATATAAAAATAAAATGTTAAAGATACGGTTCAAATGAAGCACACTCTCATATCCTTCCTTCATCCCCAGAGGAAACCACTATTCTGAAGTCAGTGTGTATATCCATGTATTAATTTATATTTTTGGCACTTTGTACATGATTATATCAATATGTATATATGTACATATATGTGTGCATATATCAGTAACTTATTGGGCTCACTGCTTAGAATTTACATGCTTGTTATACTACAGGAATAGTTTACTTTTTCAACCCAGATTATATTTTATTTTTTATTTTGAAATGTAAAGATCTAGTTCATTTCCAATAGCCATCAAATGGCCTATCTTATGAGTAAGCCATAATATATTTACTCTATTGGTATACTGTTAACTATTTATTTTTTGTCAATATCACAAACAAATTGGAATGAATTCTTCAATCTTTCTCCTCAAACATCTTTGAGAAAGTTGCCGAGGTAGTTGTCTAAAAGTGAAATTGCATGTCTTAGGGTGTGTTCAGAATTACCAATGCTTAGCAAAATCAAATTGCTGTGTGCTGCAATTTTGAAAATTTACACTTCTACCAGTAACATATCAGAATATGCATGTCCATCCTTGGCAACAATTCTCACCAGAGTTTTAAATGTTTGCCAATTTTATTATTGTAGTATGGTATTTTATTTTGAAAAATTATATTTCTCTCATTATGAGGTAAGTTGAACAGCTTTCCATTCAGTATTGACCAATTGGAATCCTCTTCTGTGAATTCCCTGTTCATACATTTTGCTTATTTCTCATTTTGATTACCTTATTATACAGTTTTAATTGTAATCATTTGTTGATTGCATGTATTGAAAATTCTATATTGCATTTTATTTTGTCTATTGTGTTCTTTCTAACATAGTCAAATAGATAAATCTTTTTTCTTTTAGTTCTGTGCTTTTTCTGCCTTCTTTAAGAAATTATTTCCTATCCCAATTTCATAAGACATTTTCCCTAAAGGTTTTCTAAAAGTTTTAAGGAACTTTGTATATTTCAAAATCAATTTATGTAGATATTTTCTCACATATGGTTTAAAGAAGAAATATAAATTTATCCATTTCTGCAAATATAGCCAATTACCTGTCACTATTAATTGAAGAGTCCATTTCATCACTGATTTGTAATGCTACTACATTATATATGCACACACCTAATTTAGATATACAAACGCATATATACACAGAGTATTCCTAGTCACATTATTTTACTTCTGTTTTGTTATAAATAGCATCTGTTTATGTTACATTTTTAAATTGCTAATTACAAATATTAGAACACTGTTAAATGTTTTTAATTTATTCTATTCTATAACCAGCAATTTTGATGAATTCTTTTATTTGTTCTAGTAGTTTGCCTATGGCTTTTCCATATAATTTGTCACATCATCCAAGTATAAAAACAACCATTCTTTCTAATTATTATGACATTTCTTTTTCTTGTCATATTATGCTGGCTAGGGCCTCCAATGCAATGTCGAATAGAAGTGGTGTTTGTTTTCCTATCAAATTCTTCATGAAAATATAATTATTTTAAATACATTTGGCCAAGAATCATATCTGTTAGATATTTCTGTTTATACATTACTAGATATTTCTGTCTATTTCTGTTATATATATTTTTTATTAAGGTAAGAATGTTCCCATTCACTCCAAGTTTACTAATACTGTTTTTCTTCAATTAGTATAAAATTTTAACTTAAAAAATGTTTCCATGCACTGATATGATCATATGGGTTTTTTTGGACTGTCAAAATGTAATAAATCTTAATTAATTTCCAATGGCAAAACATTCTTGGGTTAAAATCAACTTGGTTTTGAGACACTACTTGCTTTATTTTTAAAATGCTATATACTTAAGATTTTTGTCCCAATGTTTAAAAATAAACTTGAATTGTAATTTTGCTTTGTCTCATTTGGGGGAGGGGGTCTTTTGTCTAACCAAATTATATTAACTTCATAAAAGAGAAATAAATTTCCATCTTTTTCCAGTTTCTGGAAGATTTTATCCACAATAAAGTATTTGTTCCTTCAAGGTTTTGTATATCTTATATGAACAAATTAAAAAAAAAAAAACAACAAACTTATACTCTGTGTTGGAGGCATGCTCTTTTGATCACAATTGTTTTCATGATTGTGTTGTTCAAATATTCTGTCTTCATCCTTGCTTTCTGTAGTAGTTCTTAAAAAGCTGGGTTAAAATATTCAAAATTTCAAAATGTTATTGCAGATTGTTTAGGTATCTCATTTTAATTATTTTAATTTTTGCTTTCTAAATTTTGAAGTTATAATGCCAGGTGCATTCAGGTTTAGGATTTTTATGTCTTCCTGTTGAATTTTTTATTATTTTTATAGAACATCTGTATTTCCTAATAATGTTTTTTGTCTTTAATTATTTTTTCTCATATTAACATAAATAACCACAATTTTCTTTTTATAAGTATTGCCTGACATAAGTTTTTATATAAACTCTAAAATTTCTCTGTTTTACATATGTTCCATATTTTATATTTTTCACATTTCATATAGTATATTTATTTACTATTTATTTTCTTTCTCCTATTTGAAATTGAGTTTCCTGAGTGCAGAAATATTTGTTGGTTTGACTCAATGCTGTACTGAAAGTATCTAGAACAATTCTTGGCACATATGTTCTCAAAAGATATTTGTTGAATGATTTTTCATGATGGAACATATAAATTGCATTTCATGGATGCCTTTATTCTTTAATCCAATCACCCTTCCATCTTTCATTTAATTTTATCTATTATGTTATTTTACCTTATCTTTCCGAAATTGATCACATTGTTATCATCAAAGCTAATGATTACTAATTTAGATATGTTTATTTTTAACTTCATCTCTCACTATTATTAATTACATGACAGTTTTCTTATGCTTCCTGCAGTATACAGTTTAGTATTTCTTTTGGTGATTTGTCAAAAATGCCACATTCTGAGAAAACTAAATAACCATTAACCTTCAATTTTTATAGACTTTACAGATAAAAAAACTGAGATTAAGAAGTTAAAAGTTTAAGAAATTTACCTAAAATGACAAAATAATTTGAGCTACCCAATGGGTCTCCTAATTTTGGATGAAAGCACTTTTTGCTAGACCAGTAGTTCTCAATGTGTGTAAATATAAATCTGGGGGTCTCAGACATCCTTTGATGAGGTCCATGAGGTCAAAACTATTTCCATAAAAATACAAAATGTTATTTGCCTTTTTCACTGTGTTGACGTTTGCACTGATAGTACAAATGTCATTGTGGGTAAAGCTGCTATCACAGTCAAGGAAGTGGCTGCAAAATTTTTTTAGTAGTTATTGTATTCCTCATTGACACAAAGGGATGGTAAAAACTCAGTTTCATTAAAAATGAAAGCAGTAAAAATACTTTTTATGCAATCTGATGAAACAGGATAATTTTTTAATAAAATCTCAACCCCTGAATGGAAATTGTGTTAACATAAAGCACTTTTGTTGCATATCAAAGGGTAATGATTGTCTCTAGGAGAAGCAAGTGTTCAATTGATTGCATTGAAAGCTGAATTAGCCCTCTTTCTAAGGAACACCATTTTTACTTGAAGGAATGACTGACAAATGAACTATGGCTATTCAGACTTGGGTCTTGAGTATTTGGTAGTCTCAAAAATAAAAGAAGTAAACTCATCACTTCAAGGAAAACAATTAACTGTATTTGTTGCCAATAACAAAATTGAATATTTGAAGCAAAAATTTGAATTTTGTGAAACCTGTATCCGCCACTCTGAGCTTTATATGTTCTTAATACTTAAAGATTTAGGTCAGTAACAATATTAAGGAATGTGATTTGTTTTGGGATATTATATAATAAAATGTGTCAACATTTAGATCATTGCATAACTCAGTAGATCAGTATATTCGAAATAAATAATGCTTGATGTTACAAAATCATACATAAGTAAAAAAAGTCCATTGCAAGATAATCCAGTGAATTTTAATGTGATAGTGTGTGAAAAGTTTTTTACTTGGGTTACAGATTTCATATTGCAACTAACATTTAGAAAACTATCACTTAGTGAGTTTTAGTGTAATGACAAATAATGATATACACAATGATCTGAAAAGGTGAATACAATATTTCTGTCTTTCCAATGACATATCTGAGTGAGACTGGATTCAAAACAATATATTACAACAGATTGACTTCAGATGCAGGTATCAAAATCCATTTTCTATTAAGCTAGACACTAATGAGTTTTGGAAAAATGCGAAAATATGCCTATCTTCTCATTTTTTTGTTTTCCAAAAATATAGCTATGTTTTCATTAAAATATATTATTTATTTTGCCAAGTAATGTTTTATTGTTGTTTTAAAATAAATTAATAAATTTATATTTTAAATTTTTCTAAACTGTAATTTTTAATATGGTAAATCTCAATAGATATAACCCATACAAACAAAATCTCTTCAGAGGTTTTTATCTTTAAAAGTATAAAAGATTCTTGAGACCCAAAAGTTTTGAGAACTGCTGCATAGATTGGATTCCATACCTTAACAGAAAAAATGAAGCCAGTAGTCTTCTTAAAAAGTATATGACAAAGCTATAACATAGACTTTTAATTCCAACTCTGCTAAATCATCAATGCAACCTTTAGACCTTAGGCTGGTAACAGCAAAAGAGGGTGAGAATCTTTAAAAATAATAAAGTTTCTAAGAGTTTCTAAAAGTCCTCTTACAGCATTGGTCTCCTATCCCAATCCTTGGGAATTAGTTCAAGAGGGAAGTTTAAACAACTAGATTATTATAATACTAGTAACAGTTTGGGTGTATAAATTAAATGTTTCAATAGTGTTAACGGAAGAGATTGGAAAAACTGATTTTATCAATCACTCAAAGTGCACAAATAAATCATGGGAACATGTAGTTTTATTTGTGTAGCAACCGATAAGATAAAATCAACAGTGACCAGAACTTTCATAGCATTGCAGTAAATCATTAAACACGAAATGAGCTTCGGAGCAAGCCCTGCCAACATGTCTAATGGCAAGAGAAATAAAACTTAAAGAAGAAAATATAAGGTAAGTGGTATGAATGTACAGTGTATTGTGAAATGTACTCTGTAATGAAGTTTTTAATATTAAAAATGTTTGACTTATATGATCATAGAAATGCCTGAATAATTATAAATTATTAA
Source organism: Indri indri (assembly GCA_004363605.1). Lineage (NCBI taxonomy): Eukaryota > Metazoa > Chordata > Mammalia > Primates > Indriidae > Indri > Indri indri. Next base: position 21,136 of record RJWJ010016143.1, read on the forward strand.
TTCATAAATGGAGTTTGAATTCCATAAGCAAAGTTTTTCTTTGTGTGTGTATTTATACAATATATATATAATTTTTCTTAATTTCAAGGATAGTTTTCCTGGCTAACAATTGTTGAGAAAAGAGGGCAAAACAAGAATAATTTAGTCCAATAATTTAATTATTGAGGATCTTGGTACAAAACTCTTCTTTTAGAGATGGCGCTTTAAACCCAGAAAGAGTAAATGACATGGTCAAGGTCAGTATCTCACTTCCACCTTGTCCAAAGTACAATTCAAATTCAAAGAAAGAAGAGAATAAATAAAAACTTTAAAAACACAAACGACTATAGACATTTTAACTGCAATTAGCATTCATAAAGAGTAGTAATTACAGTAGGTGCTAAACTATCAAGAAACAAGCGGTGAGAAAGTAAAGTCCTTATTACGGAGCTATCAATTCAGTTTTTTCATCTATTTAGTTTATGAAACTGACTTTCATTTTGAATGCATACTTCCATTTCCTATAATTCCTCCATTTTCAAATGGAATTTCAAATACAGAAACTCCTAATGCGATACTGGGTTTCATACTTAATTTGCTACTTTAATAATATGCTTATAGAAAATTAAAACAAAACTAAAAAGTTTGGAAAATATTTAAAAGGCACTAAAAACTCTTTAATTTATTAAATACCCTGGAGAAGTTTATGTGCTGAGTATTATAATAAATAAAAGAAATACCAAGAAAGCTATGACTGAATCCCTGCCTTCAAGAGCTTACTTTCAGTAGGAGAGAATGAAGTGACAATTATCGTATAAGGTACAGTGTGATAATAACTATGAGACACAGAGACTATATTACACGAATTTAGTATAAAACAGTGATGAAAGAACATTAGCTGTCAAAATGATCTTGGTAAATTGAAGATATCAAATCAAGCAAAATAACTTTATCTACTAAAGAAAATGTCTAGAAGAATAAGACATTTTCCTCCAAATTCCATAATACATAAAAGAGTAAAAAAACTAACTGCCAGTCAATAGAGGTAATAAAGTAATCATAAATTAATAGCAGAGCCTAAAAAGAAAATAAAAGAATCCTAAAAGAATTTTGGTATAGTTAGCTCTGGTCAAACCCTTAGAAGAGAAATTATAAAATTTAATGTGTCAGGTAGTAGAACAAATTAGAATCCAGAAGGTTCTTGGTGGAGTGCTAAAAAGGTATAATACAATAGAAGATTTGGTAATTTTCCATGATTTGGTAATGATGAAACTTTTCCTTACTTTTGGTGGAATCCCAGCTTATCTCATACCTGCTTTCTGGGTCTCAGAACTACATTAGTCCAGGAGACTAATGAATCAGATCATTTTCTCCGTATCTTATGTTATCACTAAAAGTGATTTTCAAGTAAGTTAAAATGTTAACCAAATCAGGAAAGTACCAAAATTTCCAATCAGTTAATCACGTATGTCTTACGCACTACTGTAATGCTATCAAATTGCTTCCTACTGTGGAGGGTAACTAAAGGAAGATCCAGTCTTATTCACAGGAAGTGCACAGTATCTTTGTAACAACAGACATTAATATTTAAAATACTTCAGAAACAATTATGACAATATGAGGTTAAATACAAAGTATGTAGCATAGCTCATACATAATATTGATAGTATCTTAAAAGCAAGAAAGCACAACCATTTTATAAACAAGATTATTATAAAAGATTCTTCTTGAAGTCAAAGATATGAGTTAGAGTCCCAGTTTTATAGTTCTTTCTTGGCCCCAGGCATCTCCTGTATTCTCTCTGGCTCTCAATTTCTCAATTGTAAAGAGAGTGTATTTTCATTTATCCAGTCTGTTTCACAGAATTTTTGTGAGGATCGAATGGTAAAACATGTGAACTGAAAAGTACTATAAAAGATTATGTGAGCATGAATATTTTAGCAGCCTCAATTGGGGAGGGACTATTAGTCAAAAAAAAATATATAGGAAAACTATTATTGGAGAAGGAAACAAGACTATATGTAATTCAGGTTTGAGAATATTTCTTACTCAGAAACCAGTGTTTGATTCTTCGTGTTTTATGACCTCTTATTGCCACTGAATTCTCATTTTAACTCAAAGTTGCCACCTGCATTTTACACATTTTGATTTCATTATGATATAATTAAACCCTGGAAAGACATACACTCCATAGATTTATTTGTGTTTCAATACTTTATCATAAAATTATTAGACTTCCTGAGAATACTTTTGCAGCATCGGTTACTTCATTTAAAACTTTTATATTTTTCTTAAAATACTTCAAAATGCTTTAAGATGAAAAACGACTACTATATCCTCACCAGAAGATAATGTCTTCCATTTTTCAGTGTTCCCATCCAAACTTTACTTAATGACACATATTAGTTATCATAATAGTGTACAATTTGATGCACTGCCTATATAACTTGCAATTTTTTTCGTGTGGCTACATGTTCTTCATACCTATAAATTTAGTGCTGAAGCAAGATTCCAATTATCTAATACACCATTATTTGCCTAACCATTTACCTGTAGTTGGATAGTAAGATTGCTCCAAAATTTTCACTATTACATATGGCTTTGATATGAAAATATTGTTGTAAGTTTTTTTTTCATTTCATTAGCTTATTTCCTTATTTATAAATTTTCAAGTTGGGTTTCTAGAGTTAAAGCACATCGACAGTTTGTGGAATACCTAGAGCAATTTTACTATCACCACTTGCCTGATACTGTAGGATTTTTCTCAAGACCTCATTAATGTTGATTTTTATGATTTTAAAATTTTTGCTAGCTCATTAAGAATAAAATACAGTGTTCTGTAAGAGAAGTTAAGCTTTTAACCAAGAAATAAATTTTTATTGTAAATCTTCAGAAGTTTTTTTGTTCTGTTCTAAGTCAAGCCCTTCTTAAGACTCATTGAGCAGTGTAAGAACAGTGCCCTGATCATCACTGACATAATCAACCCGCAACTGACAAAACCGAAAGCCAAAACAAATCCTCAGGGACTGTAGGTTGCCTCCCATGCATGGTCGCTTGCTGCCCACTAGGTGGCTACGAAGTGAGATGTAACTGTTTGAACGTACTGAGGTTCACAGTCAAAACTACTATTGCAGGCTTAGAAAGCTGATGTTTCCAGCCCATCACAAATAGATTCATCTCTCGTGGAAAAACACACAGTACTTCTGATTATAAGTCTGATATATAAAACTGAGTCCAATTTACTAATTTACTAATAGCAATTTGACTGTCACGTAGACTGGAATTCTCCAGTGAACAGGTCCAGGACAGTCTCTCCTCCCAGGAAGACTTATATTACATGAAGACTCAAATTATAATTAAATGCTTGCTTGGTAGACTCTGATGTATAAAAAAAAAAAAAAGAGTATCATAATTTGAGTATTTAATGGCACGAGGCAAAGAGAATCATTTATTTTTACCTTGGAGATAGTCTATCCCAGAATTTCCCAAACCATGTCACCGTGTTCTGATGAAGAAAAATAACACACTGTGTAAAACGTAATGTGTATTCAGTACATTCTGGAAATGTGCTTCCTCACTGCAGGACTTCTCACAGCTTTTAATAGGCCAGTGTTCAGTATTGATGTCTGAGAGGGAAATCTCATAAGCCCTGTTTCCTGAATAGATTTTTTTTGGAGGAGCAGGCAGAACATTTATTGATATTTCCCAGAACTAGAGAAACAGGGAACCCAGATTTAGAATAGGAAATTATAATACTCAAAAGACTCCAGTTCCTTCTCTCACCGTAGATGTGTGGACATCTCTTTCGTGGCACACCCAACATCTGTAGGGAGAGGGAGCCAAGATCATCAAAATTAGTGAGACTCAAATTAGTGGGGTTATTGAGAAGCAGAAACTAACCACCTGGATTGTAAGCTAAGGAAATGGTACCTGAGAGTTGCCAAGAACACGTGAGAAGGGAGCAGACACAGAGGAAAGCAGACTTGAGACAGGAAGAAAGCTCAAGTCCTGGTGCGGGAATTGAATTCTTAGATCAAGCAGTGTCTGAAGTCAGCAGTACCCTTCAACTTGTAAGTTATATAAACCTAGAAATCTGTAAAATCTCTCTTTCTCCTTATTTGAGTTTGTGGCTTATTTTTATATGTTTCTGTTACTAACCAATTCTCCTTAAGATCATCATATTCTTTTATATGTCAAGGTCATATAGTATATACATAGACAATACTTTTTGTCATGTCTTTTTCTTATTATATATCATATATCTCTTTGGGCAATTTATCTCTGCTTTGATCCATTATGTACTGTTTTTAAATTTGTTACTCAACATAATTTTTTTTTATTTGCAAGTTCTCCTCAATTTTTACCCTCTGTACTACTTGTAGGCATCATAAGGAATTAAGTGAAAAGTTGCAATTACCTCCATATATTTCCATCTCTCTGAACCACTGAGGTCCTTTTTGTTTTTAGGACTCCAGCACATATTCTCTGTATCCTAAGCACACAAAACAGCATCTGGCACTTAACAGACTTGAAGGTCATTGGATTTTCTTCTTAGACAAAGTCGTCGGTCTGTTATATTCTCTTCCTACAGCATTTGCTGTCTTTGAACTGCACATTGTGCTCAAAAATTTGTTAGACTTCGCTCCCCCCACCAACACCTACGAAAAGATTTTCCTAAGGTGACTAACATTTTTAAGAAATAAAGAAGACATGAGTGTTAATGACTGGAATAGTATTATGTTTTTGACCTTTCAAGGATATTTATGTTGAATAAGAAGAATTAATTTCAATGGAATGAATATCTAATGGTGGAATTTAACTGAAGATAGTTTGAAACTATAAGCCCTATATACCAACATAAAGTATATTAATAAAGTAACTACCTTTTCACCTTATCCTTAAAATTGATATTATCCTTGCTCTTCTTTCTCCACTACTTCTGCTACAAGTATTTTCCTTTCATCCTTCTCATGGTCCCTGTAGGCCCTGGATCATCAGCAAACTGTATCTCACAGATGAATTCTATACTATTGAGAATAGCTTTGTGGAACAAAGTGTTTTATAAACTACTTTCTGGCTTAGTGAGAAATAGAGCCAAACTCTATTAGTCATGTTCACTATGGGCAAGAGCAGTTGCTTATGGTACTACAAATTTGTTCTTCCAGATTTACCCAAACATTTGTATGATACCATTAAGATTATTTGGCTAGTATATCTCTATGTAGTTTTTAAGCAACCAGAATTAGAAATTAAACAGGAATTAGAATTGAAAAACCTTCTGCTGATTTTGGTTATTTAAAAAGTGAAATTTCAGAAACACCTTACATTTCAAAAAGTTGAAATTTCAGAAATAGAACTGTCATTTTGAAACTTTTCTTTATATACTCATCTTAACCCCAATAAGTTTCAAATTGAGAAATACTAATAGTTCCTTTTTAAAAAGTCCAATAATATTGCAGTAAAAATAATACTTTCTTGAAGGTAGTAAATGTGAAATGGCCTGGACTCAGATATTAACTCTAACTAATTATAGGTTTAACTAAATCAATGTAGTTAGAATTAGTCAGACAAAGTCAGATTTTCTCCTGTCTTAGGAAACAAAGTGTTTGTTCCTTAATTAGTTTAGAACATATCGGCTGTAACTGCTAAAGTTTAGCTTGTCCTTAGCTTGTTGACAATGGTGTTTCACATTTCTATGTGTTAATACTAGATATAGAAATGTCACATATTATGGAATGAGAACAATTCTGTTATTTAATTGCGTCAAAGGAAAAAAGTGAAATTGGCAGAATTTTATTCCTAGTATAGCAGTCAAAAAAAATTTTAATTATTCTGAATTTGCCATACATTATTGTCTTCTTTAACTCAAATCCTGCAAGGGGGGAAACAATATTTGATTGAAAAGACTATAGAATTCTCATGAGGCATGGTTTTTCTCAATACTAAGTCATACTTTTACCCACAATCACAATGAGTTGCTACTTGACATTTGGAAAAGTATTTCATTTCCAGAAGGTGGCGCTCTAGAATAGTTGAAAACGCAGGTTTGCTTTCCATCAGAAACAAAGCAGATGTGCATTCATTAACATTCAGGTTAACTGCAATTCTGGAAACAGAGTGGGTATTCATATCAAATAAATGGCCTGCTGCCCTTTCTTTGCTAGTGTTTAAAACTCTAAATATTTTCCTTTATCTGTGACCTAACTAATTGTCTAGGGAAATTAGCAGCACAGCAATTTAGAGATTGCAGTATTAAAACAGATGAAAATATAAAGGGCTCTGTTAGAAAAGCAGGCCAGTTTTACATGAGAAAATATCAATTTCCGTTTTGACTTTTAATAAAGTTCGTTTATTAATGTATTTGAATAACATTTCATGACATAAATTGTATTATACTCAAAGTATATGTAAAATCAGAGAATTACTGTGCAAAATCAGATAATTAGGAAAATTTGTGATATTTCAGGGATTATTAACACTGTTTCTGGGGTTATAAAAACCTCAAGTTTTAATGAGCATATGAAGAAAATTGAAAAAAGAGCAGAAAAATCAGAATTTCTTCAAAGAAGAAAATCGAATTCTGTTAATTCTTGAATTTTCTATATAGAGTCCCAAGAAATCTTTGCCTAGTAAAATATATGTGGCATTATAGAAGGAATACATTTTGACTACAGTAAATTGATCTATTTTCTCTGCAAAGAAAGATGGAGAACACTTGTGATGTTGCCTGACATTGTGAATATTTGTAGCACATTTATTTAGTTATGTCAGTAACAAGAATTTATTCAATGGTCAGATAAAAACTATCGTATTTAAAAGGAAAAAGTCTGTTTAATCTGTCAACTAATATTTTTCTGGAAGAATTGGAAGTTTTATTTATTATCATTTATATCCTGAGTTATTTTGAGTATTGTTGTTTACCAGTTGTTATATCACACAAACTAAATGCATCTCTAATACAACTGTAAGCATGTGATAATATTAGAAGATGACTAAACATACTTGAAACTCATCATGTGAAATGTATTGAGTGGAGCCTTTAGTATCCCAAGTGCATCAATGAGTCCCACTTTTACTTTTGTGGAATTATCTTTAAGGTGCACCATACATTAAAATATCTGTGAGAATGAAGCCATAGATCTCTCTCACTTAAATATTTGAAGAGTCATACTGTTATATTTAATCTGTTTTTCTTGAAATATATAACAAAGATGTTTGGTTTATTGAAAATTAATCATTATTTTGTTTTCATTAAATTAAGACTTTTCTATAGTCTCGATTTACAATGCATTATATTATAGAAATATGCATACCATACCCATTTGTTAGGATTGGAGGGGATTGCAAATTAGGCCAGTAATTTATCTTCAGAAAGGAATGAAGATACCAAAGCTACAAGTGACACTTTGATAATATTCTTATTTCTACTAATGATCTGTCTCTGAATGCAATAAACTCTACTTAATTATTTTCAAATATAAATTCTTTAAATTTTTTTAAATTAGAGTTATTTTAAGAAAAGGGATATTGCAGAAAAACATTCAGTTAAAAAGCTACAAGACAACTTTTTCAAATATTAATGGTTGTAATTAAGTAGACCAAATATTCAGAGTCAAATCAATATTTTTAGTTCTCAGACAATATGGACATAGATTATTGCAATCCCTGAGCAGAGTACAACAACTTAAGTACAGGATGTTACTGAAGCTATAGAACTGAGTGGTACAAATTCCTGACTCAATTTTGCTCAACAAGCAGGGCTAGTGTATTCCTCCCCCCACCCCACTGCAATCAAGCCCAAAATGATCAAGTCAAGACACCAGTACATTCACTGGCTGCCAGAGCATATTAAACACTCTCCACACAAGATAGCATAATCCAGAAGATCTATAAAAGTGAAAATAATATATGATAGTATAGAGGAGAAAAAGTAATATCTTTTCCTCACCCGTTGCAAGACTCACAGCTGAGGCACCTATAATAAAAGACAGATTAATAAGAGAAAAGCATATAAATTTATTTGATAAAAGTTTCACAGGGTGCAGGAGCTGTCAGAAATGAAGACGCAAAGAAACAGGGGTGTTTATGTGTCTTTACACTAAGCTTCACGAAGAAGTGGATACTTGCGCAGAAGTGTGGTCGGAGGACAAAAAGGTGTGACCTAATGGTAGTCAGTGGGCGAGGATGGGGGAAGTTAGCAAGGCCTGTTTGTTCAGATTCAGCTGTGTCCCTGTGTTCTCAGAGACAAGGACATTTCTGTCCTCTGAGTATGAGGAGGGTACTTCTCCAGTTAAAGTCTTATGACATACTTTAGAAGGGCAGAGAATTCTTGTGTGACCTGCTTCAGGGGAGAAGGGCAAGAGAAGGTCAGAGAGTAAACTTCCTGCTTCTGCTGTTTCTTAAAGGTCAAGCTGCCATATTTTAGAGTAGCATGTCTTGAGCCCCAGTAATATAAATTTGAGCAGTGTTTGCCTCTGGGAGGAGGGATGAGGCTTGTTTTGAAAGACATATGAGGAAACTTTCCCTGGGATGATGGAATGTTTTATATCTTGACAGGATTAGACAGGTCTATGCACTTTTCAATGCTCATCAAACTGTGCACTGAAGATCTATGCCTCTCACTGTATATAAACTATATCTCAAGAAAAATATTAATTCAAACAATATATTAGGAAAATAAGAACACTTTAAAAGCTGTGCTAAAATATTTTATGAGGTCGAAGAGGAATTTTTTTCCTTGCTGCATCAGCTTTGTCTCCGGTGAGCAACAAAATGAATAAGGAAATAAATAAGACAGTAAATTAAAAAAACACGATGTTTTATGAATGCATATAGTTAAAGTAGAAATGATACAATAAAGGTGTGGAAATATGAAAGGCCGGAAGCAAGATCAAGACCTGCTCAATTGTTTAAAAATATTTATTGGTGCTTATTATACTCAAGAAGCAAAAGGATGCAAATAAAACACAGATTCCACATTATGGTAGAATAAATATATATATACACACATACATTATCATATAAGACAAAAGGCTATAAATGCCTCAAAATTCGCTTAAACAGCAATGCAATTTCAGAAGTACAAGAGAAGATATTAATATAACAAGGGTTTTATCTAGATAACTTAAATGTTAAAAGGTAAAAATACACTTACAAAGGAAACTAGCACAGTGACCGTTGTGATCTGTAGTTGCAGCACAACGATATTGTTGAAGGACTAGAAGTATTCCTATATTTCCCAAATGTCCACAATATAATTCCAGTTTGATCGTCACTGTCCCTTAGGGTTTATATTCTAATTATCTGGCCAGAGTGGTAACATACAATGATTAGTAATGAAACTATCCAATAACCTATCTGGTGGCTTCAACTAACTTCTTTCATTTTTAAGAGAAGAGTTAGCCAAACTTTATCCTCTTCTCACTCTTCAGATTGCATATTTCAGTTTTGCTCTCACCGCAGCAAACCTATTGGCCATAAAGCAGTGTGCATTTTCTGGGGCATCCCAAAGAGATAAACCTGAGTAAGAGGAAAAAAATGTATACTAAGCACTTAGGTATTAAATTTGAGAAACATGAGCAGTTTACTTTAACCAAAAGACTTGAGGATAGAGAAATACATGGGGATTTTCTATTTTTACTTTTAAAGAATTAGAAAATTTTCTCACCATGTGTTGTCATACTGAGAAAAAAAGTCTGAATTTTTTAAAAATGAATCCTCTATTTTTGTCCACTCTGTACTAATTATTAATTGAACATTAATTTTACATGCACTTAGTGATCTAAGTTTTCCATTGTTATTGTTTTGTTTTTCAGAATGGAATTCTAGACTTTATTAAATCATATTTCAAGTAGTTCATGTATGGCATTTGTTTCTCAGCTTTTTCAAACCAAACCATATAGAAAGCTGCAGTAGATGTGAAGCTACTATAGAATGTTTATTAAAATTAATCTAATGATTAGTAGCATAAATATTTGATGGATAAATTCTTTATTTTACTGTCTTTGGAAATAATTATTTGTAAACAAATAAATTTCTATTATAAATTTTTGGAATTTTAAAAAATATTTGCAATATTTTATAATGCTCTTATTATGAACCTGCACCTGGAAATACTCAGTTCGAATCTATTTTGATTCTATTTTTTATAAGTGATGTAGGTAATTATTTGAATCTATGGCTACTGTGGTAGTTAATGCAGTTTTGGTCTATGTTCTATAACAAAGATACCCAAAATGCAGCAGTGTAAACAAGACAGAATTATCTCTCTCTAGTGTTTTCTCTCTCTTCCTCCATTTTACATTGAAAATGATGATAATAACCAGCAATTCAGCCTGACGCCCTCAGCAGAAGTCTTCCTCACTATCTCCCGGTTGATGTGTGTACTGGGGACAGAGAGAAGACAGGAGGGTGCACATATGATTCTTTGAAGGGCACACCTGCAAGAATCAGACATGATTGCTTTTCATATTTCATGACTAGCATGAGTAACTTGCCCATATCTAGTTGAAAGAGAGGCTGGAAAATATGGACTTTGACTGGTTGGACATTGTTATGGAAGGAGAGGGCAAAGAATACCAGGGAACAACTTGCATTCAATTGCTCCCCAATATCCAGGTATATGAGAATAGGAAACGTACAGCTGTCATTTTTTAAGGCCATGATCAAATATTACTGGATAGAAATTTCAAACATTCCCCGCCCTGGCAGTGAAATACTTTTCCTTATTAGCTGGGAGGAATTATGTTATCTAGGAGGAATTCCTTTGTCCCTTGTCATTTATGATTCCTGCTTTCTTTTCTCTGGTAGAGTCTTTGTCTATTACTTCTATGGTGTTCTATGGTGACCATAAGAACTGGTTTGCCTGTGACTGCCTTGATTTATACTCATTGTCCTTGTGTAATATCAACATTCAATTAATTATTCTAAATATGTATCCATTTCACTCTCACAAGTATTTGATTACCCTGTAATTATTTTGTAAGGGGGGAATTAGAAAAATTCCCTCCTTTGAGCTGCCCATATTTGTGATCTATCTTTTGCAAAACCAGTTGGAAGCTCTGGAGTTGCTTTAAAGGTCAAACATGCATT
>RJWJ010016144.1:0-34955 GCA_004363605.1 Indri indri
CTGGGGCTTGCACCGAGTGCCAGCGAGCTTGGTGGAGCTGTCGGAGAGGGTCAAAGAAGAGCACGCAGATGTCTCTGGAGCTGGGGCTTGATGTCAGATTGGGGTTTGCTGGCAGGGAATGTGGGGTGCACCACTGAGACTGAGAACTCATGAGCCAGAGCGGGCTGGCCTGGGGTGCAAGAAGGAATTGGATGGGAGGACCGGATGGCAAGGCGTCTTGCGGCAAGCCTTTGTGGGTGTGCTAGAAGTGGCTTTGCTTTCTGGTGGGATCTGGAGGACCACAGCTGAGTGTCCACTCAGAAACACTGGAAAGCCTTCGACGCAGGAGCCAGGACCTCTCCTGGGGACTGCCCACAAGCCTGGACTCAGGCTCTTTCTTCCCGTCTGGGGCCAGGCCAGGAGACGGCAATACCCAGCCAAGGACTCCCCAGGTGCTGTGGGCTGCAGCCTGGCCATACAGCTCCACCCATTCATTCATCCAACATTTATTGAGCACCTACAGTATACTCTGCCAAAGCGGGTCGTCCAAAAGTAACCGACGCATATTCTTTATGGGAACGTGATTAAATACTATGCAACCACTAGAAGTGATGCAGAAAGAGCACTTAGTGATTTGGATAAAGAACATACCATACAGGAAAAAAGGCACATTGCAAATATACAGACAATGTTATTTTCTATGCGAGAAAAACTTTCTGCCTATAAAGATGAGGAGACTGGAAGGGTGTATGAATACTACAGACCCACACACATGTGGACATCCACCCACGCATATTGCGTATGTACATTCTCTCTGGTGGGATTACAGGTGACTTATAATTTCTTCCTTATTACTCTTCATTGTTCATATTTTCCACGATGCCTTACATCGCTTTGCAATCTGCAAAATAATGAGTGAACATTTTAAAATGCAAAAAAACCCCGGCCTTCGTGCTCCCAGAGCTGATGGGATGGTGCAGGACTCAGTGATGCCCACGCAGAAGTGGGTTGATAGCTGATGTCAGGAGACTCTCGATCCTATGAAAATCATTTATTTTAGCAGGCGATCGCCCTGCTTAGTTTTGGCACACAGGAACTAGCCTATGTTGTGGGCTGTGGTCCCAATGACAGTTTAATGTTCAAGGCTTTTGCCATGTCATTGTGGTCTGCTCATTCATCTGCTGCCTCTGGGGCTCTCCCGGGCCCTGCCAGTGCCACCTGAGGAGGTAGGAGGGGCTTTCCAGGTGGGGCACTGGCTGTCTCCTGGTGGGTAGGGGCATTTCAGGCCTAAGGGGACAAAAAGCTTCTCTGGCCAGGCGCTTTTTGTGGTGGGGTCACTTTAACAGTGAGCCCCAGCTGCGCCGGTGTCCCTAGGGGGAGAAGAGCATCTCAGCCCCATGGGGACAGACAGGCTCTCCAGGCCACACCACTTATTGTGGGGAGATCCCGTGCCCATGCCGCCTGGTCCAGAAAAGCTCTCCAGTGAGGGGAACGTCTCAGGCCTGGGTGCAGGGATGGAGAGCTCTTCCCTTTGCTGTTTCTTGGTAGTGGGGCCCCCAGTGGATCTCCTAGCACTGCAGTCCCCAACCCCCAGGCCGCGCTCTGGTACTAGACTGTGGCCTGTTAGGACCCGGGCTGCACAGCAGGAAGTGAGCAGCAGGTGAGGGAGCGAAGCTTCACCTGTATTTACAGCCACTCCCCTGAGCTCCACCTCCTGTCAGATCAGGGGCGGCATTAGATTCTCACAGAAGCTTGAACCCTACTGTAAACGGCGCATGGGAGGGATCTAGGTTGTGAGCTCCTTGTGAGAATCTGATGCCTGATGAGCTGAGGGGGAGCTGAGGCGGTGATGCTAGCGCTGGGCAGCAGCTGCAAATACAGATCATCATTAGCAGAGAGGTTTGCACAATAAATGCAGTGCGCTTGAATCATACCGAAATCATCTCACCCTCCCCGGTCTGTGGAAATATTGTCTTCCATGAAACCAGTCCCTGGTGCCAAAAAGGTTGGGGACTGCTGACCTGGCAGGTCATCTTGTCACAGGAGCCCTCCTGCAATCCAGGAGGGAAAAGCCTGCCTGGGTGACTTCTGTTGCTTGGTGGAGGGTGAGAGACCCCAGGTGTGGTCTTTGTCTTGTGTTGAGTGGGATGTAAGACACTGCCGCTGTACTCTTCCCCCATCCTGGGGTCTCAAGCCCACTGTCGCTCTTCTTACCCCTGTCCATTTGGCTGTCTGTTGCGCTATGTTCAGGGCCTACTGCTGTACCTGGTGCAGAGATGAGGGAGAAACAGGTCTACACTGTCATCACCGCTCGGCCACGACTACCGCTCAAGGTCTACACTGTCTTGCCTGGACCAGAGGGGCTCTCCTCGGTCTTCCTCATTCCCTCTTTGTTCTCCATGTAATCCTTTCACAAATTTTTGATTGAGATGCAATTTATTTTCTATAAGATTCACCCACGTAGGGTGCACAGTAAGTGCTTTCTAACATAGACACCAGGTTGCGCAACCAACACCACTCTTTAGTTGCGGAACATTTTCATCACCCCAGTAACAAACCCTGTGTTCATTAGTGGTCATTCACCCTCATTTCTCCCTCCTGTCCTGGTGACCACTCACCTTTCTGTCCCTGCAGCTCTGCCTTTTCTAGATGTTACACATACTTGGGACCCTGTGCTATGTGGTCTTTCCTGGCTGACTTTGCTCATGGTGTTCCCAAGGTCTGCCCACGCCGCAGCGACCGTCCGCACTTGGCTCTGTTCGTGGCTGAATCACATCCCACTGGATGGATGTGCCCATCCACTCATCACCTGGAGAACGCTTGCATTGTTTCCACTGTTTGGCTATTGCGAATAATGCTGCTGTGAGCGCTCGTGTGCAAGCTTATTGAGATGTGTTTGCATTTCTCTTGGCTATTTGCCTAGGAGTGAAATGGCTGGCTCATCTGGAACGCAGCACTGGCACCTGCTACAACACGGACGAACCTTGAGAACATACGAATGAAAGGAGCCGGCCACAAAGGACCAAACAGCATATGATCCATGTATGTGAAATGTCCACACCAGGCAAATCCACAGACACAGAAAGTGGTCGCCTAGGGATGGGGCCAGGCTTGGGGAAGGGGAGTGACTGCTAACGTATATGGGATTCCTTGGGGAGGGGGAGTCATGAAAATGTTCTAAAATTGATGGTGATCGTGGTTGCACAAATCTGAGTATACTAAAACCCATTGAATTGTATACTTTAAATAGGTAAATTGTAGGGTGTGTGAATTATATCCCAACAAGGCTGTTATTTAAGAAGACAGTCCATGTGGGGAGACAGGCCTGGCCCTGGGCCTGCTTCCCCAGGGCGAGCTGTTATTGTTCCTGAGAGCCACAGAGATCTGGCCTCGCTGCCTCTTCTGACCAGGGCTGCCATAAATCACAGGCCGAGGAATGGCCCTGTAAACACGGACACAGTGGGCCTCGGGGATTCTGCACCCTTCCACAAAGATTAGCTGTGATTACTGCTTTATTGATCCTCAGATACCTTCCAGGTATTGAGTTGCTTGGAACTTTTCTGCTTGCCCCGTAAGTCTCTCTGTGCAAGTCGGCCGGCTCCACTTCCCGGCCCAGGATTCCCAACGACCCCAATCTTCCTGCTATAAACGTCAGAGATGATGAACTGGGGGAAAATCTCCTGTAGGAAATGGTGGAAACCCTATCTCTGAAAGGGAGGAAAACAAGACCAGGCAGAGCTCCGGGGAATTTACCAGGCCTGCCCTGCGCACAGGTGCCCGGGTCGGGAGACGGACAGCAAGAATGGAGGTTGGTTTGGGGCTTGCTTTTCTGAAAGCCCCTGTCCTGGTGGCATGCACCCATGGCATGACAAAAACAGCAGAGGGAGATGAAAGATTTTATCACGAGTTAAAGGCTCAGAATAGAAGAGACGTTTGCCTCCTTCACAGAGAGAATTGAACTAAGGCAAGGCCCGCGCGGGAGGGGAAGAGCAGGGTCTGGGAAGTCAAGCCTGCAGGTGCGGGGGCCTGCCTGTGACACCGCAGCCCCTTCAGGTAGGGTGTGTGTCAGCGATGCACTCTCTTTTCACACATCAGCTTAAACGACAAAGCAACGACGAAGAGAAATTTGCTGCAGAAGATGCAAATTTGTGGCCATAGTTCTCCACTCAAGCAGAAGCGGTTTGGAGCCACCTGACCCTTTGCGTTCACTGCTCTGTCCCTGTTTGCCGATCCCACGAGGTTGAGACGAAAGGCAAAGGAGACGCTGTCCCGGGGAACATTCTGGAAACTTTAAAGCGCTAGAGAAATACCGTCATCTTGCCTGCTACTTTCGGGTATCCTTACCCGGGGGCCCGCCTGAGCACGCAGCGGGAGAGCGACAGGCAGTTGCCGCCCTCCACCCTCCAGAGGGAAGCAGACCGCCCTGCAGGCCGCACCCCTCCCCGCGGCCCTGACTTCCCACAAGCTCCACGTCCAGATCCCTGCTTTCCTAGGAATCGCTCCTGTCGGGCCAAACGTAACAGTTTTCCAAATCTCCACAATTCCTCTCTCTCATTTGGTGACTCCATAACCACAGTGAGGTCGGAAGGGCAGAGGCAAGCATCAAAGGGCACAGAGGGAGAAACTGAGGCTCAGAGGAGCTTTGGCCCACTCTGTAAATCCCACAGGATCCGGGGTCACAGGGAGGCCTCCCCCGCCCGGTGCTGAAGTCACCCACGCCACCTGCCGCTGTGGGCGCTTCCTGCTCCAACCCCCTGCTCAGGCTGCGGGTCCCACCCCTGGGCTCTCCAGGACTTTGCACAGGGTCCGGGGGCCACTCACGAGTCAGGCACCCAGCGGTCTGGAGGAACCTCAACCCAGGACCCGAATTGCCCCCTGAGGGAGCGCGGGTCCCCACCCTGGGTCCTGCAGGGTCTGGCCGTGCAGCGAGGGAGGGGATCGTCTGAGCAGAAGGAAAACGCGCCCCGTCGCCTGCACCCCGACACGGGGGATACCCTTCCTTTCCTCAAAGAGACCCGATCGTTTTGGAGAAACACATGCCTCTTTTAATTCCCACTTGTGATAAAAACGTAAATACAGAGAAATATTTCTATGCTAAAAGAGAAAAAGAAAAAAAAAATGCAAGTGTGATGCTAAATGAGCCGCAGTCCTCCTCTCCTTGGCTGGGGACATAGGGGGCCGCAAGGGGGCTGTCTCTCACCTGTGCGTCCTCATCCCCACACGGGAGGTGTGTCTGGTTTGTAAGATGTTCTAATTTTTCGAGGGAACTTGGAAACATGCGCTTTTACCTGCCACCTCCCTTTTTCATGCGGTGCAAATCTTGTCTCCTCCTGAAACTCCATGGGGACCAGCCAGGCAAGACGCAGCGGGGGCCAAGTTTGGCTCATGAGAGTGGACGTCTGTCTGCCTCAGGTTTCATGTCACGCTGGCCGTAAATGTCTCCCGTGGAGGAGCACAATGGCTCTCTGACGGTGGGCTGATGCATCCCCGACAAACACGCCCCGAGGCCTGGCAAGCACTTGGAGGCCCTCGAATCGCACCCTCCTGAGAGCGCAGGGCTCGCGCCCGCCCCTCTCTCTCCTGCCCCGAGGAGCGGCCACATAAATACACACTGATTGATTTTTTCTGATAAAATAAAAATAGAATAATTGATCACACTTCTTTACATTTTTGGTTTCCTGATAAGAGGGAAATCAAAACTTATCCCCAAAGAATCAGCAATGATTTAATGGGTTCCGTTCAACTGTCCTGCCGCATTCAGTGGGCGCCGTAGCTGTCTTAGCGAACGTAGGTGCTAGCTAACGGGAAGTTCACAGTCAGCCCCTGAGGAGCTCAAGCTCAGGGGCTTATGCTTAATATAAACAGGCTGTGGACTTTCGATAAGGCAGGTGAATTAATGACACACAAACCACTACGAAATGAAAACTGATCCGAGGAGAATAATTTTCTGAATTTTCTCGGGAAGCCCTGCTAATCCTGGAGGAAATGACGCCACCGCCCAGCCTTGCAGCCTCCATCCGCGCAGGGCAGCTGCGGATGCTCCGGGACCCTGAGTTCTGTGCGCCGCCTGCTCCGTGCACGGCGCTGGCTGAGCCACAGGAAGCCCGGCCCGTCCGTTTCGACCGCATCCTCCCCCCTCATAGCCACTCTTCCCCTGGTTCGCCCACCGGCCCATTTGGCGGCTCTCCTTGGTTCTCCTCCACAACTGTATTTTCTCCTCCTTGTTCACGTCATCACAGAATTAATTTTAAGGGAAAAAGGAATTGAAGAAATTAGGACAACTGACAAACATGAAATTGAACTAATTCGCTGCTTCTTCCTTCAGTCTGTTGCCCACACAAGCAGCCAGAGAGATCCAGTTAAAAGCCAAAGATTTCCCCAAAACTCTGCTAAGATCCTGCAGTGGCTGCCTACTTCTCTGATGACAGCCAAAGTCTTTCAAGTGACCTTTGGGTGAGTCCTGGGACGAGGGGGACAACGGCCTGGTGAGGGTCGGCGTGCAGCTGGCCTGTGAGGTCTGCTCTGGCCTGCGGTGAGGACGCTGAGGCCCAGGGGTCCTGGCTGCTCTCACACCATCCACGCTGCTGTCACCAGCCCAGCTGGGCCTCTGCCATTGTCACTTCCAGTGCCTGTTTCTCCCGGACCCTGGATCGGTGTTGGTCCGCATTGCGCTTCAGGTGCTCTTCTCTGGCAAGTGGGAGCTCCCAGCCCCGTGCATGCTTGGCCTAGAATTCAGAGGCCCCGGGCCGTATTCCTGCTCCTTCCCCACGCCCCTCAGCATGGAATCCCACAGCCCCGCCCCCGGATAAAGGCCCAGTGCCTGCCAAGATTGCTGCACCCACAAAGGCCTGAGAAGTCACCTTTGAGACTAACATTGACCAACAACCTATGTGTTCAAGAAACCCCAGTGCTAACCATCCCTGGGATAACGTGTTCCACAGTACGGCCTTCCCTGAACCCAGGCCCGGGCGTGGGAAGGCGGCGTGCAGAGAGGATGAAGATGTACCCAGCTGGTACTCGGTAAAGGCAGCCTGTATCACGGATCACGGAGGTCTCAGGGCTGAGATTTCATCCTGTTTACAGAGTAACAAGTTAGCCGGCCACAGGTTCGTGGGCGGTGGCAAAAGAGAGGAGACTCGGGGGCCAGAGACAAAGGACTGTATGAGTCACAGCACAGCAAGCAGCACGTTGGCAGCAGTTCCCCTTTGCTCCCAACATCCACAGAGGCGATACAGAGGGGGCCAGGCAGGTACTGCGCATACGGTGACTTTGTCTCGCCGCTGAGAAATACTGAATTTAGGGAGTCTGAGTGTTTTATAACACGTAGTCAACACACCTGCCTACGTTTGCCCCAGAGGGAGATATTTTTATTTCACTGGACAGCGACCAAGCCTGCCCTTTGCTCTGGAGGGTCACACTGCGCTCCAAGGCTCATCTCTTTGTTGAAACATTCTCATAAAGACAGTCTGGAACGAAGGCGGCCCGTACCTCCGCTCACTGGAGTCATGAAAGACACACGCGGAGTTGTTTCCCGCGTGGCGGGGAGGAGTCAGCCTGAGTGCCGGTGGAAGCGTAGGAATGGCCGTCCCGGAGCGGCTGTAGTCGGTAAGGAAACAGGAAAATCATAAAGCTGCAGGCCACACTTGTGTCACCAGAAGATGCGCTTGGCCCTTTTGTCTCTGACGTTGCCTCGTAGATGAACAAAGACAGGCTCAAATGCAAAACACAGGCGGGAACGAGGAGTTCAACAGCTCAAGCACGCGCCCCCACCAAGCACCTCTGTAGGGAGCCTTGGCTGCTGGCTGGCGGGGACAGGGCACAGCACCATCCAGCACGACGGACGGCGGCCGCACATCGCAGACTCTGGAGACAGGTCTCCAGGCAGAGACCGGTGAGGAGGTGTTTAGATTCAAATCAACCTTTAAAATGGCCTTGGGAAAGCGTTCGGTCCTCTCAGAGACCAGGTAAGCTACCGTCAATAACCTCACATGAACTAAAACTGCACAGAGAGGAGTCTGTAAATTCTTCTGCAGAGAGAATTTTGACAAGAAAATTTAGTTTGCTTTTTGTACTGCTTCCTCTGCTTGTATAAAAATGTTAATTATTCACTAATTCTTTAACTTAATTAAATGCAATTTATTAGGAAAAATAGTTGAGCGTTTGCTATGAGCCGGTCTCGGCTGAGTGCCGAGGATGCAGACCAGTGGTGGCCGCCCGCTCCGTCAGGACGCGCACAGCACTGCCGACAGCCATGGCGCCAAGGGCACAATCGGAAGATGCAGACGGTGCCAGGTCACCGCGGAGCAGGGAAAGTTCCTCCGTCCTTGCTGGTCACCCCTTACTGCCTCCTCCTCGGTTTCTCGTTGTGCTGCGTCCTCTGTGGGCTGCAGAAATGTTTAGGATGAACGGGTCAGAGATGTGAAAATCCAGAATCCTTGGCATACGAGGGTGCGGGCCACAGGTTGGGCAAGGTGTTCCTATCGGTGAAGAAATTGAGAGACTGAAGGAATGAATGAACGATCATGCAAAAATGTAAATTCTTGCAACGCATGAAAAAACAGTAAACTTCACACCTGTTGGTATGGCTATTATTAAAAACCAAAGAAGTCAGAAGTGCTGGTGAGGCCGTGAGTATACTGGAACCCTTGTGCATTAGGAAAGTGGGAATGCAAAATTTGGCAATGGCTTTGCAAAACTGTATGGCGATTTCTCAAAAAAATAAAAATAGAATCACCATATGATCCGGCCAGTCCACCCCTGGGTACACGCCCAAAAGGATGGAAAGCAAGTGAGGACTTGAACCGACACTCACACACCCACGTCCAGAGCAGCAGTAGTCACAGCTGCCAAAAGGTGAAGTGCGCAGGTGTCCCTCCGCAAGTGAACGGACACACAAAACGTGCTGGGTGCACACAACGGGGTATTGCTCAGCTGCGAAAAGGAAGAAAATTCTGATACGTGCTACAGCAGGGGGAGCCGTGAGGACATCATGCTCAGTTAAATTAGCCATTTACGGAAGGACAAACACTCATGGTTCCCCTTATATGAGGAACGTAGAACAATCAAATTTAGAGACAGAAAGTAGAATGGGGGTTAGCAGAGGCTGGGAGGAGGGAGAAATTGAAAGTTATCATTTAATCAGTTTCTACCGCGGAGGATGAAAAAGTTCTGGAGATGCTGGTGATAGTTGCACAGCCATGTGAATTTACTTAACACTGCGAACCTGCACCCTTAAAAATGGTTAAATAGCAAATAGTACGGGTATTTTACCGTGATTTGAAAAAAGGAAGGCAGAATATTCGGTGAGTCATCAGTTGAAAAATGGCTGGCATTTTTCACTTTTTAGCCAGATGTTTTGGCGTCGTACAGACACAGCCGAAATGAAATGATGAAGGACTGGGGAATTGGAGCCAGGACGCTGGAGTCTCAAGTGACGGCCATAATTACTGCATTTCATTTCCTGTGTTTGAGGCAAACTGAGTTCAGGACCAAAGGCAATATTCCAGGGGCTGTGATTAATTGCTCCTCCCGTGTTTAAACGGACCTCCTCGTGGCTTTTGCTATTGTCTGCACAAGTAATTAGAGAGGTTTCCACTGCAGAGGTCATTCTTGTGCATGTCCTGGTGGAGGAAAAACAAAGGGCAATTTCTGCTTAGCGTCTGTGAGATTTCAGACGTGGAATATGCTAATCCACGGTTGCGTAACAGGCCTGCGGGTTTTACTGGGGAAGGGAAGAAGCAGCCCTACGGCGTGCTCCAGGCATCGCGCTAGCCTCTCTTTCACCCACACCGGCTCATGTAATTTTCTCAGTAATTCCGTGATGTATGTGTCATTGCTTGTTTTTTATAGATTGATCTCAGAGAGGTCAAGCAATTTTCCCTGAGTCACATAGATAGTAAATGGAGGAGTAGAAAGTCATGCTTTCCTCTGATACCGACTCCTTTTATGCTTTTCTGAACTCTGAGTAGTGACAGGCAGTAGGAACTGGTTTCCCCGAATCTGTGTTATTCATCTGTATATTCATCCACTCATCCAACAGACACTTGTTCTTCTCTTCCTTAGTCCAGGCACAGTGATAGGCCCTGTGGGTACAAACATAGAATAGTCTGTTGCTACTTCTAGGACGTTCCATGTTGGTGACCAGGAGACTCCCAGAGGGACACAGAGAAGGCGCATGGATCCAGGCCACTGGGCGGATGATGTAAGTGAACAGCAGGTGTTTCGATCACAAAGAACCAAAAAATTCCCCATAGGACACCTGGAGCAGAGGAGAGGCAACCAAAGAGGTAAGGCTTCTGGATTTTGTTTTGTTTTTTTGTTTGTTAGTTTGTTTTCTGAGACAGAGTCTTGCTCAGTGGCCCGGGCTAGAGTGCAATGGTCATCATAGCTCACTGCAGCCTCAGATTCCTGGGCTCCAGCGATCCTCCTGCCTCAGCCTCCCAAGCAGCTGGGACTACAGGTACTGCCGCGCCTGGCTAATTTTTCTATGTTTAGTAGAGACAGGGTCTCATTCCTGCTCAGGCTGGTCTCGAACTCCTGACCTCAAGCGATCCTCTCACCTCAGCCTCCCAGAGTGCTGCGATTACAGGTGTGAGCCACCGTGCCAGCTGGCTTTTGGACGTTATCCTGAGGTAGACAGAGGATGGGGAGCTGCTAACATTCTTAAATGAGAAAACGACAAGGGCAGATTTGCAATTTAGAAAGATCACTCTGGTAATTACCTGGAGGGTGGGTGGTGGCAGGCAAACGCGGAGGCGCGAACACTAACAAATCGCCACAAACGAGGTGGCTTCCAACAGTGGAAATTCACTCTCCCCCAGCATGGAGTCCAGAGTCCCGAAACCAAGATGCCAGCAGGGCCTTGTTCTTCCGCAAGGCTCTCGGGGAAGCTGCGTCCCGTGCCTCTGTCTCAGAGCCTGCTGTCACCGGCGATGCGCGGCGTTCCCTGGCTTGTGGACTCACGGCTCACCCTCTGCCAGGCCTTCTCCCTGCGTGTCTGTCTTCTCTCTTCTTCACGCAGAGACACCAGTCATGTTGGATTTCAGGCCCACCCTACTCTAACATGACCTCGTCCTAACTTGATGACGTCTGCAAAGACCCCGTTCCAAATCAGGTCACGCACAGGTACCAGGGGTAGTCGCACGCATCTTTCAGGGAGACATGACTCAGCTCACCACAGAGACCAATCAGAGGACACCGCAGTGGCTGGCTGGGACAGTCGGGAGCTGAGCAGTGGCACAGACGTGGAGAAAGGAGTTGATGAGAAACAAGAACTGGCCAGGCCTGGAAGCAGGAGGTGAGAGTGGTGTGGCGAGCGGTGTTCCCGTGCCAACCTCGGGGCTGCAGGGGGGAGGGAGAGGCTTCGTGTGGAGGAGAGGGGGTGAGGGGCCGTGGGGTATGTGGACTGTGCCAAGCCTGCCTTGGAGAAAAAGTGTTGACAGGGGTGATGTGGATTCTCCACTGCTTAAAATGATGGAACTCTCTATCGAATGCAAGATACAATGAGGACCTTTCATCTTGACAGTCACAATCGCCCGAGTCTGGCTCACAGCTCTCTCTCCAGCCTCGTCACTCACACCCCTCCTTTCCCTGCAGTGTGCAGACACACACACACACACATACACACACACACCAGGCAGCCACTGACTCGGTTTGTTCAAGTTCCTATAGCGCACGTGCCAGGGACCCCTCAATCCTCCAGGATGAGCGATGTCCTGTCTCACCTGTGGGCACCCAGGGCGGAGAACACAGCCAGGGTGGGCGGGGGAGCGTGTGCTGCCCCTGCCCAAGGCGCGCCCCTACCTGCTGGGCTCCTATGTGCCTCGTTGCTCTGCCCGCATGTCACCCTTGGGGGAAAAGGAATGGATCCCTCCCGCCTCTGACTTCCACAGCAGATGACGCGCTGCATTTCGTCATCCGTGTCTGCCCGCCAGCCTGGGAAACCACGCAGAAGGCAAGATCTTTGCTCTACTCATCTTTGTATCTCTAAGGCCTCACAGGCCCCCCAGAGCAGGTGCTCAGGAACATTTGCTGAGGGAGGCAAACGGCCTTGGCTCTCCAGGGGAGGCCGCGGAGTCTACTGAGCCATCAGTGCACAGGCCTTGGGGTCAGACAGACCACGCTGGAGTCCTGCCCCACACTCCGCTCTGCTAGTTTGATGGGATTTTTAAACTCCTTAAGCTTCGTATCCTTGCTTGAACATGGGGATCCCAGCAGTAGGAACACTGCAATGACTCAGTGAGCTCACGCATGGAAGTTTCTAGCAGGTTGCCTGGCATGGGCTCCAAACAAGGTTACTCATCATGGTAGGTGTTCAGTGGCCACCCGGCCTTTCCAACAGCCCGCCCCCCTCCTCAGGACAGGGCAAGGGGACTTTGAGTGTGTGTAGCCCCAGCCCCTTCCAGCATTCTCCCCTCCCCAGGTAACCATGAAATGATGACTAGTTGAAAGGAACAAGCGTGGTTCTCCCTCCTTCTTTACGGCGTGGGTATTGAGCGATCATGAGACACTGGAATGTTACCAACAACCACTATTTCTAAAAGAAACCTCCAGGAAGGGAACAAAACTAAAAATGTTCCAAGAGCACCTGTGTAGGGTTGAAGAACGCGCTGCCCAGCGTGCAGACGGGGTGGGAGCCTGAGCTTCTTCTCACAGCCAGTCTCGGCTCTGTCTTCCGCAGGCTGAGGCCGGGCAAGAGACCTGCCCTGTCTGAACCACTGTCTCAGCCTTCCAATGCCACTGTCGTGAGAATTGCGAATAAACTGACCAACCCAGTGGGCAGTGTACAGTAACTATTCAAAAACCAGCACCTCTGTGTTCTTCTACCATTCGAAGACGGTGGTGGGGTCGGAGAGTGGCGTCTGGAGCCCTCAGTGGTCAACACACCCTGATGACCTCGGCTTCCCCCTCCCCGGCACCAGGGGTGGGCTCGGTAGCCCAGGAGAGCTCTGAGACCTGCCCCCTTGGAGACCACAGACGAGGCTCCTAGACCCCAGTACAGCCCCAGGCATTGGTCCTGCTGGTTTGCTGGGCACCCCAGCCTCAGTCCTGACACCGCAGGCCAAGGCTGCAAACTCCACAGGGAGAGTCATCCTGGACTGGGGCTGGAGAGAGAGCAAAGGGGTGGAATCAAACTCAGGAAGGACCCAGGAGGACCACCAGGCTGGAACATGAGAGGAAGAGGTTTGGGCAAAGGAGGGTTTGGGGAAGGGAGAGCAGGTCACCCCACCACAGCGATGACTCTCTACCTTTTATCTGGGCATCTTTGGAAGTGTTTGCAGGAGAATACAAAGTATAATGAACTGCCAGGGGAGATGCAGCCTTATAGAATTGAGAAGTCCTTTTTTTAATTGAGGTGAGAATCGCTGTCTTCTTGGGGAGATCTTTAAATTGAGGTTGTGAATTGCAGGCTGGGGGACTCTGCCTCCGACCCGGCTCTGGCACCTTGCAGTCAACTGACCTCAGTCAGACCCTTCACCTCCCAAGTCCAGCTTCCTCTCTGGTGGATTGGAGAACTTGTTCTTGCGGGTTCCTGCTGACCGACACTGCATAACCCTCAGTTTCAGATTCCCAACCTCGCTTTCCTCCCCATTCTCATTTTTTTAAGAAGTGTGAGAACTGTAACTTAGGGGGGAAAGTTGCTTTAACTTTCTGTAGCATTTCCTAGACACTTAGATCTGCATCACAGGAAGCACATTAAAAATACTTATCCCCAGGACACTCCCTGGGGATGGGACCCAGGAACATCTGTAAATTTAACTAGCTCCATAGGTGATGTTTTATGATCACACAGTAATTAGCCTAAGCTATCTGAAAATACAACCTCGTAAAGCAGCTGCTGAAAATTGAACATGATTCAATCCTTAAAAGGTGCATCTTTGCACTGTAGCAAAAGCAAGGTCTCAGCGAGCAACCTGAAGCCAAGAATCTGAGAGAGGCATGATAAGGAATGCCAGCCCCCACCAGCTGGGCCGAGGATGTTTCTGAAGCACTGAGGCTGAGAAGAGTTCAGGCCACCAGGCCACAGGTCCACGGGGTGTGGGCTGTCATGTGACTCAGTGCTTGGACTGACTCTCCTTTCCTGTTGACCCGACATGCCTTTGTCCACACTGCAGACCACGTGGTCTTTGCTTCAGGCTACAAGGCGTAGATGGTGTGTTGCTTCGCAGGAGCAGAACAGAATGTGCAGTCACTTCCGTCCTGTGGCCCCTCTTGGGAAGGCAATTGTCTGGGATCAGGGCACCCTCTGGGCCATGGCTGGAATGTCCCCACCAACCCATAGACCCTCAACTCTGGCTGCCCAAGAACAGAGCTCTGTGGCGCCTGGTTTCCAGGAGGTCACAAGCTGGCCAGAGGCAGAAGCCCAGCCCTAGTGGCCTGCCTTTCAGGAGACTGTGGCCCCTGAGACTCACCAGAGGCAGAAAATGCAGCCTCTTCCACCTGGGGCCATAGTCCTGATGTTTGGCTCTGACTGCGCAGGACAAAGCCAGACAGAGCAGGTGGCCCCTCCTGGCAGGTCGGGTCGGCCTCCTCTGCCCCTGAGGGCTTCAGAGCTCGCCCACCCCACCCTCCACTAGGACAGGGCCCTTCCCTGACATCTTCCCTCTGCTGTTCAAGGTGGTTTCCAGTGCCCTCAACAACAGATAACACACCACCAGTTGAAAACACAAATAATTTTGCTCGCTTGTGCTTAGTAGTAGGAAAATTTTCCACTGGAAGCAAAGGTGACGGGATATGACTAGCATTTTAAAGAGCAGTCGCACCAAGTAATGTTGAAGTCAGCGCCCAGTTTCTGAATCCACGTTCTTGAAGACCTTCTGCGGCGGGTCCTCCTTCTCTCCTCTCCCCAGCTCTCCCAGCCAGGCCGTGGCACGCGTGGCGCCATTGCCGCCATTGCATTCCCGCTCCCCTCCCTTCACTTGTGGGATCCCTCTTCACTTTTTCGAAAAGAAACCTTCAATTTTAGAAGGATTTTGGATTAACAGAACAGCTGTAGATCTGGTACAGGAAGTGCCCACATACCGACACTCTCCAGATTTTACTCATATTTCCCCAGTGTTCACCTAATGTCCTTTTCTGCACCAGGGCCCCATCCAGGAGGATGCACGACAGTTGGTCGTGACTCCTTCATGTCCTCTAGGCTGCGACAGCTTCTCAGACTCCCCTTGTCAGGGTAGCCTTGTTTGGACGACCTTGGTGGTTTGAGGAGTTTTGAGGAAGACCTGCCAGGTGTCTTGCAGAAGGTCCGTCCAGGAGCCTTCCTCTGGTTTTCCTGGGATTAGACCGGGGTCATGGGCTTAGAGGGGAGAGCCACAGAGGTGGAGGTACGTCTTGTCAGCAGAACTGAGCCTCGTTTGTCTGGCTTGCCTGCTGCGGTGCTTGTCAGATTTCCCTACTCTGAAGCTACGCTTTTTCCTGTTTTCTATATGGTACTCTTTGGAGGCAAGTCACTGTGTGCCACCCACAGTCAGGGGATGGGGAGTTACAATCCACCTCCTTGAGAGGGAGCATCAACATACATTATTTTGAATTTTTCTGTATGGGAGGTTTGTCTACCGCCCCCCCCCCCATTTTTATTTATTTATTCCATCATGTATTGATATCAGTACAATCTCATGAATATTCATATTATACTTTAGGTTATAATCCAGCATTACTTTATTTTGTTGCTCAGATTGTTCCAGTTGTGGTCACTGGCAGTTCTTTGCATCAACTTGAGTGTCCCTTTGACACACCTTCATCACCGAATGTGTGTGTGTTTGAGCACTTACTTTCTGGAAGCCTGAGATACTCCAGGCCCTTCCATACACCCCTCTCCAGCCCCAGAATGAACCATATCTCTAAGGAGCCCTGGTTCCTTCCATTAGAGACAGGTATTAGGACTGGAGGTCTGCGTGATGTGTGTGCCTGTGCCTTCTGGGCTGCCCTTGCTCCTACGCCCTCTCACCTGACACAGCCAGGGAAGATGTGTGAGTACATGAACAACGGATGCACACACATCCGGAAGTATTCCTCTGTGTGTACACCTGTGTCCATATTAAGCTAAACAGGAGTAATACTAAAATCTCCAACTCTAATCCATTTCACCATTACTGGACGAATCCTTTGTTGGAACCGTTTTTCGTTAGAGGTGGAGATTGCAGGTCCTGTGTCAGTCAGTCTTGTGTTTGAGTTGATGACCCTAGGAGATGAGAGGTGCGCATAAGTGAGGATCCTAGTATCACTCCAACCTTTCCCTGATCCTTGTCTGTCTGTAACCTCCTCCTCCAACAGCGAGAAAACTGCCTCCCACCGTCTGTCACTGTTAAGTATTTGGCACTATACATGTGTATGGTTTCAGAATCTTTACCTCATTTCCTTGAAGGAAGCAGCTTGACCAGCTAGAGCACAGTCCTTAGGTACAGAAGGCTGCCTTTAGTTTCACTGTCCTCGCTCGCTTCTAAATTACTCGTCGGCACTTTCCCCCCACCCCCTGCAGTGCAATGATTTCATACATTAGTACCACGATTGCACTAGCTACATGGTTTTTTGCCTTAGTGTGCAGTCCATTCTGTATCCGCTGGCCACCTAGTCGATTTTTTTTTTTTTAATTTGCTTACATTAAAGTTAACCTTTGGCCGGGTGCAGTGGCTCATGCCTGTAATCCTAGCACTCTGGGAGGCTGAGGTGGGAGGATCGCTTGAGGTCAGGAATTCAAGACCAGCCTGAGCAGGATTGAGACCCCATCTCTACTAAACACAGAAAAATTAGCCAGGCATGGTGGTGCCTGTAGTCCCAGCTACTCAGGAGGCTGAGGCAGGAGGATCGCTTGAGCCCAGGAGTTTGAGGTTGGTGTGAGCTAGGTTGACGCCACGGCACTCTAGCCCGGGCAACAGAGTGAGACCCTGTCTCAATTTAAAAAAAAAAAAAAAAAAGTCACTTCTTATTCTCTGTGGTTCCGTGGGTTTTGGCAAAGGCACAGTGCCATGTATCTGTCATTACAGTGTCATAAAGAAGAGGCCGACTACCCTCATACTTCACCTGGGCTTTACCTGTTCAGTCCTCCTGCCTTCCCAGCCTTTCAGAAACCACTGATCTGTTTGCACTTCTATCATTCTGCCTTTTGCAGAATGTCATGTAAATGGAATAAAAAAATCTCAGACAACAGTAGAAAGCAACTGTGCCCAGTGTGGACTATAACCAGAACCGCACCCATACCTGACCCAGGTGATTTAGATGATGAGATGGGGGAGTTTCGAGTAGATGAGATTTGAGATGACATTTTGGACGTTGGTTAAAGCCGTGATGGGTGGAGACTGTGGGGACGTCGGCATGGGGAAAATGTATTTTCCTGCAGGATGGGCGTGCTGAGACAAAAGGGTGGACTGTTACAGGCCAATGGCATCTCCCAAAGATCCCGAAATCTATAAATATGTTAACATGTCACCTTACATGGAATAAAGGATTCCATAGATGTGGTTAAGTTAAGGATCTTCAGATGGAGATATTGTTATCAGGATATCGGGGCGGCCCAGTGTAATCGAAATGGTCCTCATACGTGACGGAAGGCAGGAGGGTCGGATCAGAGCGGGTGACACAGGACAGACTTGGCTGGCCACTTCAGCCTGTGAAGACAGAGGGGCCGTGAACTAAGGATGTGGGCAGCCTACAAAGGTGAAAAAGGAAAAAAGAAGGAAGAAAGAAAGAGATAGAGGGAGGGAGGAAGGAAACCCTCTTAGCACCTTGATTTTACTCCAAGTGAGACTCATTTTTGGACTTTTGACCTCCAGAATTGTAAGATAATAAATTTGTGTGTATTAAGCAACTAAGTTTGTGGTAATTTGTTACAATAGCAATAAGAAATTAATACAAGGTCTACGGCTCATTTGAGTTAATTCTTGTGTAAGGTGGGTCTCTAATTTCATTCTTTGCATACAGGTGTCCTGTTGTTCTAGCAGCATTTGTGGAAAAAGACCACACTTTCTCCAAAGGCCGCAAGCTACTCGGAAAAGCTGAGACCTGAAATTGACCTGCCTGCCTCCAAAGCCCTGTTCCCGTGGCCCCCTCACTCGCAGGCCTGGAATCACGGCTACCACATCCTTCCTCTAAGGGATGAGCAGACAGCACCAGCTGGGGCTCCTGCAGGGCCTGGAGCCTTCCAAGCCCCCATCTGGGCCTGCAGGCCCGAGGCCGCAGCACCAGGCTCACAGATCCAAGTAGGGTCCCATTCTGAGGCCTAATGAGGTCCAGAAGCCTCAAGAATGCCTCTGCCAGAAACATCAGATGGAAGCAGGTACAGGTGGCCCAAACTCCAGCCAGGGGACACCCACGAGGCAGAGATCCAAGCCTGGCCGTAGAGGCCCTTTGGAGCTGCACCCGGCACTGTGGACCAACCCAGGGCTCTCCAGGGACACCTGAGAGACTCCAGCAGCCTGCTCCCCTCGGGCCGGGCCCGGGCTATGAGTGTGCTCAGTGGTGTCACACCAGGGGTGGGAGGCAGCACCCTAATGGATCCTCGGAGGGCCTGCCTGCTTGGTGGCCTAGACTGACCGTCCCCAGTGATCCCTCCTGAAACCAGGGCCAGACTGCCTCCCACAGGCGAGGGCTGCTTCCCATGCCGGGGCTGGGAGGGGGCAGTGGGAGCCACGACCAGTGAGTGGTGACACCTCGGCTGGGGCGTCCTCGCAGACCCCCTCGCAGACCCCTGCTGGTGTGTGGTCCCAGGCACTGAGCTGTGTGTGTCCCCAGTTGTCAACCCGGCAGGTGTGCAGCACTCGGGCCTGGCGGCCAGGTCGTGCCTGCGCATCCATCCACTGCCTGGTCCGGGAAGCTTCAGGGGAAAGAGTCCAGGTGTTCAAATCCATGTTGTTTTCCTGTGAAAAAGCAAGCTGCCTCAGGGCGGAGGCTGCAGGGGTCCCAGACAGAGCCCAGCACCCACCTCACCTCCAGGGCCACAGCCTGTCCCAGAGTGGGAGGAGTTGCACCCGGCATTCACCATTCTGTGCCCCTAGCTGTGCCCGGTGATGCCCCAGCCGCCGTGCATAGCACCGTGGCTCGCTCTCTTCCACGGACAGAGAAGACATGAGGCAACAGTACATCGAGGGGCCACAGAGCTGGGGCCGGGTCTCTAGTAGGCCCGCCCTGCCCTGGCCTTGCACACACTGACCCCCGACGGCCCGCCCCCCAGAGCCCACCCTCCCGGAGACCCCACCAACCCAAGGGGCGTGTGTGTGTGAGAGAGAGAGAGAGAGAGATGCACTGGGGGCTGGGAAGAGCTGACTGGCTGACTAAGGCACGGAAACACTGCTACTCAGGAATAAAGTTAGAATTTCCCAGCTGAAGGAACGTGTCCCGGAAGCATGTGTGCTTTCAGTTCACCCTATCCCTGCACTTTTTCTTCTGCTCTGTCTACAGAAAAGAAACTGCAACTTGCAGAGTGGAGAAGGCAAAGTGTCTTTTTGTGTCATCGGAGGAACAGCCTGGCCAAGCGCTGGGAAACAAGCCCTGCGGGGTGCGGTCGTGGCCGCCCTGGGTGGCGGGCGCCTTCCTGGGGGGCACGGCACAGGCACCCTCAGGGTTCTGCCAAAGGGAAACCGAAAGTGTGAAGCAGTAATTCCTGGATGTTGTAAGATGCTGTTCTTTTGAAATATAAACATAAGAAGTGAAAAACTTTGTCTAAAAACAGCTGACGCATATGCCCCATCTCAATGCCCCGTCCCTCACCAACGTGAGAAGGGAATAACCCTGCAAAAGACAGAGTGTCAGAATATTACAGGGCATCCAAAGCCACACAGCCTGCAGGGGACTCCTAGTACATGTTCAAGAGGCACCATCTTCTGTTTTTTAAATTACACGAAAATATTTGATTTTCTTCCCCAAGAGATCGGCAAATGACTTGAGCACCGAAACTTCTCAAGTGGCTGCCGCAGGGTGGGCCGTTTAGGAGATGTTCTGTTCACGCTCGATGATGACCTAAGTCCATGACAATTCCGTAAAGAACCATGGGCTGCATGGGGCAGGGTCCTGGGGGCGCAGGGGTGACAGGCAGGGTCCTGTCCCGGAGCCCACGGGACTTCAGGGCCACCAGAGAGATGCCGCTCTCGGGGGAGGCTCTCTGCAGGGCGCTCTTGCGTGGCTTCTCACTCATGGTTCTCCTCCGGCACTCACCAAAACATCTTATGAAAGGTTGATCAAATCTAAAACTGGTGTGTAAATCAGTGGCTAAAAATTTTGGGTTTTGGGGGAACATGGTGAGGATGCCAGAAAAAGTTTAAGGGTTCTCTCTTTCTCTCTGCAGAATGTCGTTTTTATCTAGAAATCTGTTGCCTGTGGCATGTATAAGCATTCTTCTACGAATTCCCTGTTAATGAGGAGACTGTCGTCTTGGCTACGCTATTGCCAGCCCTGAGGCAGAATGCAAAGGTTGGGCCACCTGGTCGGCCGGGACGGTGCCGGGGCTCGTGGCTCCCGCTGGCTTCTGTGATGAACAGGGCACAGGAGGACCCTGCCCAGGAGTCCAGGTTTCCAGAGGGAGAGACGGACAGTCAACAAGTGAGCAAATGGATCATTTCACATCCTACGGAGTGATGTGAATACAAGGAAGCTTGCCGTGGCAGGGGACAGCAGGTCCACAGTGAGGGAAGGCCTCTCTGAGGGACGTGCTTGAGAAGAGCCACCCTCCATGGCCTCCTGGAAGGCCCTCCAGCACGGAGTGGAGTCGGCAGCTGATGGAGACCAGAGACCAGATGGCACCTGGGAGAGGGGCCAAACGTGCAAAGCACCTGGGCTCAAATCCTGAGAGCTGGCATGTGGCATCCCCCCTTGCTGGCCCCGGAATTCCAATTAGTCCCAGCGTGCCTCAAAACCTGCTGCCAAGGGGAGCGAGGCTCCATGCTCCCGCCTCTGACAACATGCGCCCTTTTGCCGTCGGCTCGAATGTCCCCGTTCCTCGTCCCCACCGGAAACACCCGGTTTGGTGGCATCAGCATCAAGGAGCCACTCTGTCCTGCCCTGGAGAGAGGCGGACAGGCATCCTGTGGGGACAAGGTCTCCTTGGGCCTTCTCCCTGTGAAAACCCACATAAACAGACATGTGGCACCTGCAAGCTCTCCTGGGATCCTCGAGTCTTAACTCAAGAAAGAGGGACGTGAAATGAGGTGTGAGCCCAGGCCCTGGCACTCATCTACTGTAATTATGCTCCACACCCGCCCCACCCAGGGCCAAGGCAGGCGGCTTCCCCCATAGCTCTGCATGTGGTCTTTCATGTCCAGGCATCACAGACACCACGTGACCTGACCAGCCACACCGCGAGAGCGGCCCCACCCTCCCCCCAGAGCCACCCTGGCTGCTCTGAACTCCTGTCCCCACCTCCAGCTCTGGGAGGCAGCTGGGTCTCTCTGCGAGGCGGGCAGGGCCACCTGGGGGCAGGGGGCTCTCAGACGAAGTCAACAGGACATACGAACTGGACACAGAAGAGGAGGGATGTTATGAGAACACAGACAGGGCAGGGTAGACTGAGTGCCAGGGAGGGAAGCCTGCGTTCGTCTGCACTTCTGGGCACCGGAGATTGTGCCGGGCCCTACCACTGGCATCGTCTCATGCAGCCTCCGCGCATGGAGGAGAAAACTGGCACAGGAAGCTTGAACGCCACCCAGGATCGCTGTCTGGTGGGGGCTGAGCCGTGGCTGCCCCACAGGGCCCTTGGCCACCAAGCCACACTCCTCCCCTCCCCAATCAGCACCCCCAGCAAGGGGGACCCAAGGGTGACCTCAGCGAGGCCTTTCCGGTGGAGTCACCCTGTCACCACTTCCCCGGGAAGCCCAGCGTGACCTCGCTCCCGTCAGTGCTGTGAGAGCCCACCCCGAGGACAGCAGCAGGGAGTCAGCAGCTTCTCCCCGTGTCACCCGCAAACTGCGGAAGGAGAGCTTGGATCTGAAATCAGGTTCTGTAGTGTCCGCAACGTCCTCTTCGCCACGTTACGGCGTCTGGCGTGAAGAGGGAATAACAGACTTCTGCCTGTGGGCCGTCCTTGGACAAAAGCCACGTTTGTCCCTGGGCTTTTGGCCAGAGTAATAACCATTTTTTAAGATGAACCTTGATGGAGGGGAGCCACGTGGGCCACCGAGGCAGTCGTGGGCCCTGAGGAGTTCCTGCCCGGACCGATCCGTCAGCACCGAGGCCTGACGAGCCCGTGGCGTGGCCACACGGGCTGCACGGAGCCGCCTCGCCATGTTTTCTTAACGAGCAGTGCAGTCCCAGTGATGGGTCTCAGGTAAACATTCGGGTCAGATGTCTTATTTGTCTTTATTGTCGAAACAGGAAAAGAAAACCGTCTGGGGAGCACCGCCGCACAGGCCTCTGCTCCGGCCCTGCGGCAGCCGCCCGTTTAGTCACGCCCTCGATCGCCTGCAAGAGCAGAGGGCGCCGGGGGCTAAATGGGTTCCCAAAGCACAGACGTTCTCGCTCCCGTGTGCAGTATGTGTGTGAGGGTCGTCACGGGGCGTGTGCAGGGTTGGGCATTTCCTGACGGGGGGAGGTCCACCTCTCACTCCACCTCTCACTCGGCTCCAGGCCAGAGGCGAGGCCTGCAGAGCGGAGGCAAAGAACACCTGAGGACGGAATGGAGTCCCAGGTGCCAGGGTGGGGGCACAGTGGAGGGAGGCGAGAAGGCCCAGGGGCTGGGGGCAGCCCTCGGGGACAGGCCGTCAGGAGCCCGAGAGAGCGGACGTCCCCGCTGTGGAGCGGGCCGGGCTGCTCGGTCCCACCAGGAAGCTGCCGGGGAGGCGGTGGGGGAGGGCCTCCTCCTGGGCGCCTCCTCCCGATCAGTGCCAGGCTGCCCCTCGGCCCGAATGCCCTTCCCATCTGTGTTGGACACAGCCCTGGCATCTCGCCCTCTCGGGGCCTCCAAAGCCAGCTCCTGGCCCTGCCCTGCCCCCAGCCCTGCGCTTCCCCTCGGGTGCCCAGAGCGCCCTGATCTTTGCACGCGTCTGCCGTATCCCGCTGTCTCTCTGCCGGGCTCTGTCCACCCCGCTGGTGGCCCATTGTGGGCATCAGCTCACACTAGCCTGCACACTGGGCCATGGAAAGTAGGTGCTCAGTCATGCTTGTGGGTGAACGAATGAACGAGGAAGGAGCCGCAGCCGGAGAGCTGGCCCAGCAGCTCAGAGGCAGGGAGGGGGGCCTCCGAACGCCCCCACATCTCTGGAGAAAACAAAGACTTCCGGGCCCAGGTGTAAACTCCTTTCGCTGGCTTAATAACTGCCCGGGTCATGAGAGCAGGCTCGATGTCTCCCACGCAAAGTGCGGAGCACAGTGGGGCAACACCATGGTGAGCCCCCAGCATGCCCTTCGGTCTGGTTTGCAAACTTGAGCAGTGCTCTAGCTAAGGAGTGCTCCTCTTCCCCCCTGGTTACCCCCATTTAGGTTACCCTAACCCTAGCCCTAACCCTAACCCTGGTTTTATGTTAGTTTTGTGGCATAAATCTTTCTGCAGTAACACTCACTGCAGCTCACAGACGTGAGGGTGAAAGGTGGCTGGAGGGTCGGTCGTTAGGAAGGGAGAACATACCTTTATTTAAGCTGAATAACAATGTGGGTTTTGAAACAAGAACTACTTAACCTGAGAACGTGAAATTTGAATGACCATTTGGAGACACATGGGCGGGATTTGCTGTGGGGGTGAACGAGGCAGATGCCCTTGACCGAATGTCCAGAGTCCAGACATTCTCCCCACTCCACACGCGTGAAAGTCTTTTCAGAATCAGAGAGGGTGGGAAGGCCAGGAAACCGGGACCCTTTGGAAGCTGAGTGATACCGCACGTACCAGGGAGCACCCAGTGGCTGTCTCTGAACCGTACCGTCGCCCACCGCCCGGCCGCTCTCCTGCCTGCTTTCGCAGGTCGACTCTGTTCGCTGGGTTCCAACTTTCTCCGCCACGCTTTCTTGTCCTTTGCAAAGCATGGGGTCAGTGGGGGCGTACACAGATACAGACGTCTCCGTGTGTGCTCGAGCAGCAGCAATGAGGGGCAGCGAGCAGCCCAGGAGGTGCGCAGGAAAGCCTGAAAGAAAGGACAGGCAGTGTCACCTCAGCCCTTTGCGGGGAACCCTCAACAAACGCCACAAAGGGCCCCGGAGCGATGGGCTGGCGTCTGGAGGGACAGGGCCTGCGCAGCCATGAGCGCTGCAATCTGGATGGCAAAGGTTACAACAGAGGGTCCCAGGGAGCTGTCGAGATCTCCGTCAAAGCCTGGCAGTGATGGGACTCCGTGTTTTCTGAAGGAAAAGCTGCATAATCTGTCTCTGAGAGAGAATGTTCAGAGAGAGACACAGAAGAAAACATGAAATGTGAAGAGAGGAAAGGGCCCGAGCACAGAGGTCGCCCTGGTCAGGGCCAAGCCTGGGACCTGGGAAGATGCCCTGCGCTGCGGACCCGAGGCCAGCCTAGCCTTTCCCTGTAGGGGCCCTGGGCTGGGAAGTGGGTCAGACGCAGGTCCTACTTGCGAGTCTGAAAATGCCTGCCCTGTTTTTCTGCCTAATCCCGGCTTGGCCAGGGCAGAATTCATTGTTTTCCTGGCCAGCCTGCTGAACTGAC
Organism: Indri indri; assembly: GCA_004363605.1. NCBI lineage: Eukaryota > Metazoa > Chordata > Mammalia > Primates > Indriidae > Indri > Indri indri. Next base: position 24,548 of record RJWJ010016144.1, read on the forward strand.
TATTCCAAACATCGGTCCTTTCCTCTCTCCAAAATCAATTGACAACTTCTTGCCATTAATCGCGCATCTGTTTTTCTTTATCTCTCATACCACACCAAATCAAATTCCGTAGATGAGATGCATACAACAAAACCTATCGGTCATTTTTTAAAAATAGCCTTACACAGACAACGGTGGTCCTACCAGGGCAACCAACCAGATAAACCATCAGTGGCAAGTTAGTGTGGAGACCTAACATCTAAGGACTGACGTGGGCGTTGTCAACACACAGCAGGAGGGTGGAGGAGATGCCCTCCTCGGCTCTGCGCTGACCTGGTCCCCTGCCTGGGACGGGGCTGACGGCGTGTTCGGGAGCTTTGAGGACAACCTCACAGTGCCCAGGACCTCTGTGTCTGCCAGTGGCCTGGAGCCCCGCCGTCCTCTTCCCGTTGTCTGACCTGCGCGATCACGGTTTCAAATTTAGTTTGTACACAAACAACAAGCGTGTTTTGCTCAGTGCTTTTCACCTGTAACCTGAGCACCGCAAAGATGCAGAAAGGACAGGAGCCTGGCCAGGGCGCAGCTCCAAGAAGAAGGTGCAGCTGTTTGCTGGCCATGGAAGGAGCTGGCAGGCAGGTTCCCAAGGTGGACCAGAACGGAAGGGAGAGAAACGCAGCATGAAAACAGTTTGAAAGACCCCCGTCAGCTCTCCACGGTCTCTCCCACTGTGTGTAGCGGCACCCGTTGGACACTTAACTGTGCATTTAGGTCATCAGGCCCCGGAATCCCCAACTCCCGGCCCCACGGAATGCCCGGCCGCGCTGTCATCTGGTTTTGTAGCACAGTAGCACTTTGCACTCTCGAGTACCTCCCTCGGAGGGCGTGATTAATAATCTCTTCCTTTGAAGTTGAGACGCTCAGGCATTCGTCCCGTGTGCGCACACGGCTGTGAGCGGCCTGCACTGCACGCAGCTATAGCTCCGTGGTTCCCGCCTGGCGGCAGACCAGACCAGGCTGAGGATAAGCTCTGGGTCTGCTTCTAATTAGTAGCTGTGTGATCTCTAGCAACTTGCTCAGCCTCTCTGAGCCTCAGTTTCCTAATCTCTAATATGGGGATCCTAACAGTGCCTACATTCAAGGGTTACCATGATGTATGTAAACCCCTTACCCAAAATGTTCCCCATGTGGCAGTTCTCAGTAAGCAGCAGGTACAAGAATGATTATTTTGTTGCAAAGTGCCTCAGGGTACACATGCTGATAGGAAACAATTGGTTTAATAAGCCTAGGAAGACTGTCTAGAGAAACTGGGTTTGCAGAAGAGTTTCAACGCCTAAGAGCAAGGGGGACTGTCACGCTGAAGGAAGTGCTGTGTGTCCTGGGCCGTCCTCTGCACACAGGCACACTGTGCAACACAGCAGCAGATGCACTTTTTATGACTTCCCGTGGTAACTACTTGGTACGATTATCACAAGGTGGAATACAATCAGCACCTCCATCTCTTCCTTCCTGGTAGTTCAGAATATCTGACAGACGGGATAAAGACCTCTCTTACAAAGCTACACGATGAAGTTTACTAAGTAGAAAACGCTATATAATGCAAACAGCAAACATTTAGTGTATAGACTTGAACACAACTTCAGTCTGCAGAGTTCCTTCTCTTTCCTCGAAATGGTTTGTATGTTTCCTAAGCAGTGTGTTCGATCCTGGCACGCCGGTGCTCCTATGCAATACTCTGGGAGTTCCTGCAACCCCGCTGCACCTCATCGCACCTCACTGTACTCGTAGTGTGGGAGGGCCAGACACAGGCAGGCGTTCCTGCTCAGCTGTGTTGCTGAAGCCCAGTTCTGGCTCTTTCGACGCATGGGCTTGAATTGCTTCTCGGGCTTTTGCTAAGATACGGTGTAGATGTGGAGGCCATGCCCTCCTCTGCCAGCCTCCTGGGAGCCTCCAACCACGGCCACCGCGGCCTCCCCTCACCACGTGTGGCGGGGCCCCACATGTGTCCCCCCCAGCTGGCGCCCCCTGAGCCTGCCCCATCTTCCTTGGAGAGGAAGGTGCTTCCCTGGCCTTCAGCCTCCGCACCGCTGCCAGGGCCTGGAGGCCCACATGCACCTGCCCAGCCGTGGAAAACGGCCTTCTCCACGCCTGCAGAAAATTGGCGCCACAGCAACCTGACAACATCCAGCCCGGGCTTAGCACGTTGCTATAAATAGATGATCCTTGCATCTCCCCAGGGGGCCACGGCTTCAGTGAGACCAGCGACCCAAGGGCAGGTCACAGAGGCCCGGAAGCGGTACCAGAAGCTCACAGTGCTGGCGAGCCAGCCAGAGGTCCTGTGTCACAGCCAGCGATCACCGGCTCACCCCTGGGGCAGCAGGAAGGCAGTGAGTATCTCGTGGCCTGAGACCTGCCCCAGAGGAGGAATGTGGCTCAGACAAGAAGGGAACAAACGCCTTTTACTCATTTGCTATGTGCAAAGCCCTTCCGTGGGGGCAAGGAGCTGATTCCTGCCCGCCGCGCTTTGGGAATGGTTCCATGTGCGTTACACGCGCTACCCTGACGAGCCTCAGCCTGTCTCTCCACCTGTGTCCCTGAGGGCTCTGACGCCCCCATCATCATGTGGCTCACTATGGGGACGATTTTCAAGTGGGTGGGAGGAGGGGGAGAGGGCCAAGTGCTCCCTTTGGAACCACCTCATCATCCCACTGAATATCCACAAAAGCCTGTGCGGGGGCATCGCGGTGAGAAAACCAGGGCTCTGCAGGGTTCTGTAACTTGCCATGCTGTGACAGAGCCAGGAGGTCACCTTGGAACAGACTGAGCCAGGGTGAGGGCTCCGTGCAACACCCTCGTCAAGCTACAACGCAGACGGGCAGCTCCGAGCTCCTACCTGCCAGGGCTGTGGGAGAAAGGAAGACCAGGAGGATGGCTGGCTGCATTCCTCCACCAAAAGGAAGCAGTCCAAGCCGGGTCTCCTGGGGAAGAAGAAAGATCTTCAAGGACTTGTGTTCACACCCAGCAATCGGGCCTCTGGGTCATCGTGGGAAACATGGTAACATCTGTTCTTTAAAGCAGAATAAAGAAAAGGGGCTCGAGATGAGGGAGCTTCGCTGCAGCACACCAGCCGCTGGACGGGACAGACTGGTGAGGAGCAGATCCTCCCCGAGAGCTTCCACAGATCGCCCCGGCAACCCCCGGAGGCGGGCAAGAGGGTTGTGCCCAGGGGGAGATGAGCACCGAGTAACCTGAGGTCAGGTGTTGGTGCCTGGTGGACCTGAGATCCAGGCCTCCAGGCCGATTCTTCACCCTGCCCTACTGGGCCTCTGTGTCCCACCGAGGGGCGCTGGAACTGCAGGTGCGCCGCCCGGGAGGGAGACAGCACCCCGCGTCGCACACGCTCGCAGATGCCAAAGTAAACCTAAAATATGACGACGGTATTTGATCAGCAAATGCGTCTGTTGCTTCTTTCCTTTCCTTCCTCCATTCTTTCTTCCTTCCTCTTCTCCTCAAGCACTGGCCCAGCCCTTACCACGCGCAGGGGCCTACGCAGACCGGAGCTCGGCCCCGAGGCACCTGCCTCTTGGGAGGACGAGCACGCGCGGGCTCCTCCCCCTGGCACAGCGAACGCCTGCCAGGAGGGGACCAGCCAAGGGCCGGGGCCCTCGGAGAAAGGACCCGGCCTCCCGCTTGGAAACCGGGTTGGCTCAACAGTGGAAGTGGCATTTAGTCTGGGCCTAAAGGACACCTGAAGGATAGGCGGCATTTGCAGAGAGAGGGAAGCAGACAAAACTAAATGCCCAGCACCCTGCACGTGATACAGAGACGGGACAGAGCCGTGGGGTGTGTCTCTGGAAGGGACCTCGTGGACTACTTTGTGCAGTCGTCCCTCCCTCCAGCTTGCCTTTAAAAGTAAACAGAACGAGTAAATACTGAGTTCCGATCCCTCCACTGGCTCCACCCCTGACCCCCGTGGCCCACACAAGCTGCTCCTCACCTGCCCCCTTGTCCACTGCGCGGCGGCCACGCTGACCTTTCCTCTCTCATGTACATCAGGCGTGTGCCCACCTCGGGGCCTGCGCACGAGACGCTCCCCTCTCTGGAGCACTTTCCTGCTGGGTGGCTTTGCAGCTGTCTCCTTCTCGCAGTCAGGACTTGGCTCTGTTCTCAGGTCCCGGTGAGTCCCCCAGCCTCCTGGCTGCAGGAGCCCCCTCCCCTCCAACACACGCAGGCTAGATATCAAGGACATCAGCCCCTTTTATGAATTTCAAAATACCAACCCCTCCCTGGAGTTGCCTTCGTTTTCCGTGGGTTGTTCCCATCTCCTCACTGAAAATGCAAACTCCGCGAGAGCGGAAACAGGTTAGGTTTGATCATGGTGCTAACCCCAGGCAGCACCACATGGTCGGCCCCCAAGGAATCTCTGTTGAATACTCTACCCCTACTTTTCTCCCCATTCTGGGTCTCAACATTCCATCTCCAAAATGGGGAGTGGTGCCCCCGCAAAATCATGGGTCGAAGTCCAAACCCCCAGCACCTCCGTGTGTGACCTTATTTGGAAACCGGGTCTTTGCAGATGAAACTAGTTAGCATGAGGTCGTGCTGGAGTAGGGTGGGCCACTAAGCCAATGCAGCTAGCGTCCTTGTATAATACAAAGTGGAACTTTGGGCACAGAGGCAAGACCACGTGAAGAAGCAGGCAGGGGACGGCCGTCTGTGAGCCAAGGAGCCAGACTTGGAGCGGGTCCTTCCCTCACAGCCCTCAGAAGGAACCAGCTCTGCCAACACCTCCATTTCAAACATCCGGCCTCCAGAACTGTGTTCTGCTGTTTAAGCCGCGCAGCTTGGGGAGGTCTGTTTCTGCCGAGTTAGCAAACACACGCAAGGAGTGTGCCAGGCGATCTCGGCGTTGCCCTCCGGAGAGCCCCACTTTCTGCTCCCCTGGTCCTACGTGGAGGGCACTTTCCGTCAGTCCCTCGGGCTCTGTCAGCCGCTGGACACACCCGCTTCCCTCAGGTGGGCTTCGATTCCTCGGCTGGACAGAGTCCTGATCTCCCTGCACCATTCGTTAAACAGTATTTGTTCTACCGTTTCCCACATACAACTTTGCTGAGGGAGTTTCTGACATGGCTTTAAAAAGGAAGCTTTCACTTCCTCTCTCCAAGCGCTGTTACAGAGCCCGGCCAGGAGCTCTGAGCCCTGCTCCGGCTCCAGGGCACCCACACGCCCACAGGCCCTGCCTGGCCCTGCTGCTGCCCCACCCATCCATGACGACTCTTCCAGCCGGCTCCCCTCACGCCGGAGTCCATAAACCCTGCTTCAAGTACGACCCGATATCCATTCCTATTTTCCAAAGCCTTTTCCAAAATAGGAAAACTACAGTGCTCAGGAGACTGGCTGAACAGCTTGAGGTTTCTGGCAAGCACGAACATGTGCAGATGTGTTTTTCAAAACAGAGCAAAGCCTTGCAAACCCATGTAGATAGGTCTTCTCTCCAGGAGAAAGAGGGGAGCAGTAGTTCTGGCACAGATATCTGAGAAAGCGTCGTTTTCTAAGTGTTTAGACCTGAGGAAAGGGCTTCCTGTGTCAGCTCAGGGAATGCAAAGCTGGAAGAAAGTATCACCCTTGCAACCAGAGAAGAAAGCTAGACACATTGCAGATGAGTGACTTCTTTTGAACTGAGAACTGAGGTCACAGGTCAACCAACTAACCCAAAATCTGGGGACAGACAGGTTCGTGCCAGGAGACACAGGATCTGAGCTTTTGCTTACCTGGCAGACACCATCAGGTGCCACAGATGCTAGTTAAGGAGATTCAGCTAAAATTTTTTAATGAATTGATTGTAAACATGAAAAATAGAGACAGACAAATGGCTAAGTAAAAAGGTTTTATTTGGAAATAATACAGAAGAAGCAGGATTGCAATCTGGGACATACACACAGGCCAGGGCGGCCTCTAGTATGTCCAGAGAACAAAGGGAAATGCAAGGGTTTCTCTGGGGAAAGTGGAGTTCGCACAAGTCATTTTGAAAGGAAGTTCGTTGGCCCTGGCAGCGTCTGACAGGAGCTGGTGAGCTCCGATTGGCGAGTGCCGTGGTTGTCAGGCAGGATATGTGGTCTGGGGTTGCAGACAGGCCCTTGCAGTTCGGGACCGGGCTTGAGAGACAGTGTGTCAGTACAAGGGGCTAGCTTGTCTTTGTGCCGCGAGCTGTCTCTGCGTGGCTCACGCAGTAAGCTGCAGTTTGGAATAATTTCTTGTGGTAGTTCCTGCTCCCAGGCAAACCCTGGGCGGGAGGCCTCCCTTCATGGCCTTCCCAGGCTCCATCTTGCCATGGTTTGACCCCAGTGACTCTGCTTCGAATCTTACATCTTTGACATGATACACGCCACACGTGGGCCAGCAGGAGAAGGTGACCCCCTGGAGGGGCTGGAGGTACAGGGCCACTGCGCCTCTTGCAGGGTTTTTCCTCCATGAACCCCGAAAGGCACTCAAGGGGGAGACCAGGGAGAGTCACTCCTGGTGCTGGGTAGGGGAGGGACAGCAGCCCTAATCTTAGAGGAAGGTCATGAACACTGCTGGCTGAGGGCACAGGCAGGAACCCATTGCCTCTGGGGGAGGGAACAGCAAAGCAAATCTGCGGGCCAGGAGAAGGCCGGGAAGCACGCCAGGCCCCGCGGTACGGCTGGGCCGGAGGCGGTATGGGGCGCTCACGAAGGCCAACACCAGCTTCCCTGGGCCTGCCTGAGACTGAGGCCCACTCAGGGCATCCCCGACACACTTCCTCTCTTCCCCCGACAGCACGCTGTCAGATGCCAGAGCAGCAGCAGCGGAATATACCGGGGGGAGCCAAGGCGACAGGTTCTCTCCGAGGAGCAACACGAGACAAAAGAACTGTCTCAGTATCCACTATCTGCTGTCCAACCTCCAACAGCAACGACAACAAAGTTAAGAGGCACATAAGAAGGCAAGAAGAGCTCAGCGCGGGGGACAAAGCAAGCGTCAGAGCCAGAGTCAGAGACGACGCGGAGGTTGGCCTGGGGGACGGGGAATGTACAACCATGATCCACACGTTGGAGGGTCTACCATGACGGGGACAACACGCGAGAGCAGATGGGCGATTTTCACAAAGAGACAGAATTGTAAGAAAGAATCAAATGGAAATACGAAAAATGAAAACCACGTAACACAGATGAAGAATGTCTCGACATTCTAATGGGCAAAAAGCTGAGGATAGAATATGATACGATATGATACAGCTGAGGAAAGAATCAGCAAATCTGAAGACGCCTCGATAGAAATTTGGCTACATGGAAATGCAAAGAGAAAAAAAATTTAAAAAGGACATCTAAGAGCTGTGAACAATATCCAATATTCTAAGACACATACAGAATTCTAGGAAGAGAAATACAATGAAGCAGAAGAAATATTTAAAGAAATAGCATCTCAGAATTTTCACAAATTAATGACAGACACAAACTCACAAAACACCTAGCAGAATAAACATGAAAACAACACAAAAGAAACAAACAAAAAGCCCATGGACATATATTCAAATCTCTGAAAACTAAAAGAAAACAGAGAAAAGGCAGTCAGACAAAAATGGCACATTACCTACGGAGAAATAAGGGTAAGAATTACAACAGCATTCTTGTCAGAAACAATAACAAGGGGGTGATGTATTTACAGTGCCGGTTGTGAAAGAAAACAAAAAAGTCAGTGCAGAATTCTACAGCGAGTGAAAATATCCTCCAAAAGTGAAGAAAAAATAGAGACTTTCTCGGGCAAACAAAACACATAAATCACCCTAGCAGACTTCCTCCACTAGAAACATTAAAGAGACTTCTCAGGAAGAAAGAAAAAGACATTGGTTAGAAAACTGTTCTACACAAAGAAATGAAGACTGTTGGAAATGGAGTAAGTGAAGGTAACATAAAAATCTTTTTTTCATTATTTTTAATTGCTCTGAAAGATAACTGAAAAATTAAAACAATAACGGTAACAATGTACCACATATTCATAGCTTATGTAAAAGTAAAATAAATAACCACAACAGCACAAAAGTTAGGGAGAACAATTGGGAAGACAGGTCTTTGCCCCAGATGTGAAGTGGTATCGTATTTGAAGGTAAACTCAGATTATTTAAAAATGTGTATTTTAAACCCTAGGGAAGCCACTTTTATATGTATAGATATGCATATATATTTATGTACATATATAAAGGCATCTATATACACATATGTGTGCATGTGTGCGTATATATCAATAAAAGACTAGTCAACAGAAGAGATAAAATAGACCGGGTGAAGATTTCTGTTACCTCGTCTAAGCAGGCACAGAGGCGACAGGAGCTGCAAGGAGGGGCAGGACCCCTGGGTTAAATTCAAGTGTGTTTCTTGGGACCAGTGTCCGCAACTGCCTTATTTTTCCTTAGCTTGTGCAAAAATCATTCTTCCTTTTGTTACGGGAGAAGTTGTCCGCTCATAGAATGAATTCTCTGAATAATTTCCTTTATCTTTCAGTTCCATGACTAGTCTTTCGAGTCAACAGTAGCCGAGGGTTTCATCAAAAACACCAGAGTATCTGATGAACTTTGTTGACCAAACAAAACTTACAGGATATGGGGTATGCGTTACTGACAAGCTACAGCACAATACGCCTCATATTGTATATTACATTGGTGGCCTTTATCTTTTAATTTATCTTTTGCTTCTAAACAATAAAAAATTACCAAGTTGAGAAATAAGCATGTCCAAAATTATCTTCTTACTGATACAGCATTCACTCCTCTAAATTGGTTAATTTATTGATCAATCATGACAGTCCATAAAAAGAAAAAAGAGAAGAAATGAAAGTGACTTCCCCACTAGTGGCGTTAGAATGACTGAAACAGAAGCCATTAAATAGAAGTAGTCTTGTTAAATTTGAGACAGCAATTTCTTTCAGAAAAAAATAGACATCCATTTTTCAGGAAACTCCACCAACGAAGGGACCACCTGCATATGGGCAAGGCATTGACTCCCTTATGATGAGAATTTGGAATTCTGGTCACCAGGTGAGCCATGTCCAAATTTAAATAACTTCACCGAAGGAAGGAAGTTCCTCATGAGGAACAAACTGAAAGCACTAAAATATGGCTGCACAACCACAAATTTTCACGTGGAAGCCGCTTCTCCAGATGGCTGAGGCTCTTAATTGCGGCCTCATTGCCCCAGAGTCTAATTTACTGTCCATTTGAACTCGAAAATGGTTCTTCTTCAATGAAAGTTCAACTTTCCATTCTCAACATTGGCCATTAATTATTTTTGCCAAGGAATGTTTGGACTTTTTAATAATGAAACCAAGATTGTAAGAAAATAAACCCTAAATGTTTTTAAATGCTTGCTTTAAAAAACAAGTTTTTCTTTTTATTAAATAAAGCTTTGTTTTTTAATCTCAAAGAGTGCTATGAGATACAATAAAGACGGAAGTTAGGCAAAGGGCCATGGTGTCCAAATTGGGTATTTCTAACAAAGAAAGTATTCCTCGCGGCTGCACCCGTGGCCTGGCTGATGGCAGTGGTGACCGGAATCCAGAGCCTTGCCAGGACCGTCTGGGCTGTAGGGCTGAGGCATCTCTGCCCGATCCAGTCCTGCACACTGGTGAGAAAAGTCTTCAGAAACACAGCCCAAGCACTCTCTGCCTACCACGGAAAATAAACTACTCCTGTTTCCAAGAGATGCCGTCCTGGAGAAGAAGACGGGCTGATTTAGAAGCAAGGAAGGATAGCATTCCAAGTGAATGTTAACAAGCTCTTGCCCAGTTACTTCTTAAGTGAATCGACAGAACTCACCATAGACAAAAGGAAAATCAGTCACCTGCATGGAGCTAAGAAAGGTTTGCTTCATTCCACAATCTCGAAGACCAGCCCTCAGACACACCCCAGCTGGGACTGAGCTCAGGGACACAGGGTCGACACAAAACGAGTCACCCAGGATGGTGCCATGGGACCCAGGGAAAGACATCCTGAATGTCACGGTGTCCCCGGCATGGAGGGGGAGGCCCTGAGGCTGGGGCTGGTTGGGGCTGGGAGAGGGAATCTCCCATCGTACACGGCCCCCCACCCCACCCCAGAAGCACTAAAGCAGACACTGCCACCCAGGAGGGTGATTGTTCCCTATGACCAGGTTTCCGGATGACCCGCGGTCAGGAGACAGATGGTTTCATAGCAATAGGTCACAGGTGACTCCAGAGAGAAAAAAATACACTAAAGTCAAACCACAGAAAGTTCCAGAGCCACAGGAAAGTGTCTAATCTGACTTCTCACCAAGGTTTCAAATGTTATAGCATTGTAATATATCCAATTTCATCATTTTAAGTTATAAAATAAAACTAAAAATCAATATTATTGCTTCCAAATTACTGGTGATGGTTTTTGAGGCAGGAGAACACAAAC
>RJWJ010016145.1:0-34581 GCA_004363605.1 Indri indri
CCAGCAGAGAAAGCCTCCTCTGTGTCGACCTGCTCTGTTAGAGGGCCTCACCGCAGAGCTGCCTGGGCCCTGAGCTTCAGAGTTTGCTCACTGTCCTTTAATCCCTAGGGTGGCAGGTCCTGGTGGGTTTAGGGAGCTGCTTCCACTGCTCGTTCACATCTACCGCTCAGGCTGAGTTGGCCACTCCGCTTCCTGTGCCGTTCTTCTGCATCTCTTGGGCTGTATTGCGCCTGAAGAGCCCCCCTCAGAATTTGCTTTCTGTCAGCTCCCCGCTGCGAGTACATCAGACATGCCCACGTGTGTGTGAATTCCAGTGATGGGCACCATTCAACTTCCCTTCACGAGAGTGGCCTCCGTGCCTAGCAGATGCAAATGCATATGGCGTGTAGGTGGCCGAGGATAAGAGGAGACAAGGTGTGTCACCCCCCGGAGCCCTCTCCCTAGCAGTGGACGGTAGGTCTCAATCTTTTCTCCAATCCAGCCACCTGACGTATATGACACCCTGACGTGTCAGGAATGGAGCCTCCCTGGGCAGGGGGGCGCAGAGAGTCTCCCTCTGGCTGTTTTGGGTGCAATTTAAAACCTCCCAGGAGATTCTGAAATACCATCACCTTAAGACATATTCCTGACTTTTAAAAAAACACATAAATTATATTTTCTTCCTTTATTTACCAATTAGAGATGTGTTTCCACAGAAACCCATTTAGAACCAAGACACCGCAGGAAGATGAACAATATAGCAAAATACCAGGAACCCACATTTATCAGTAAAAAAATCCTTTCTGTTGTGAGTTAGTCAAGTACAGGTCTCCTTGGTGAGAAGGCATGGTCTGTTTCCCTTCAGGAACAGTTCACTGTTAGATTTCTCAACCCACCCACCGACCACGTGGCTGTGGAAACATCCCTTGGACTCTGACACAAGTTATTTTCCCATCCCTGCTTTTAGTATGTTGCAAGTTTTTGTTTTTGGTATCATCAACCCCATCCCTCCTGCAGAAGGAAAAGAAGTGGAATTGGGTATTTTTTAGTCTGAAGAAAAATACAACCAATATAGAAAAAATCAAATAAAAAAAATGAGTCCACTCTATCACCCGAGGCAACATTTGTGACCGTGAGGGGCCTCTCCCCTTGACTATCAGTGGGCGCGAGCACAGCACACGCTGGGCCACCGTGCCCACACCACAGTATAGCACAGACACCCTCGTGTATCTGCGAATGGAGGTTTTCCCTAACTTTAACAGACTGCAAAATATTTCATTTAATGAATGCTTCACACTTGGTTTGGCCCTCTCCCTTCTGATGGAAACCTAAGTGTTTTCCATCACTATCCGTCTGCTCCTGGGCGCTGGGGGAGCCTGGCTCCAGCACGCAGCCAGTTCATTCTGGGACCATCGGGCAGCTCCGGGAACGGGCAGATGCCACTGTTGGAGCATGCACAGGAACGCCTCACTAGATGTCTGGGAGACAAACTCGTTCTGCTACTGCAGAAAACAACTACAGCCATTTTGACCTTTCATGAAGACACAAAGGGCAATTATGGCAGGAGATCTGAAAGGAGCCAACGTTATTGGCAAGGATTTTTCATAGTTCCATCTGGGTTTTGTACATTTCAGTGAGAGTTCAAAAGGTAATGGAGTTTCACACATTTCTAGCACATTTCCCCAAGTGGCTTAAAGGCCCAACAAAGACTTGACCCTCACCCTGAGTATATGACTGAGTATATAACCTTTTGGGCTGCTTGCCAGTAATCCAAGAAAGGCAGTGTGGTGTGCAGGATGACATTGCAAGGTCTGATGTCAGGCTGCCCTGCCTCTGTTTGAATTTTCTGACCTGTGCGACTTTGGGAAAACTGTTTAACATCCATGGGTCTCAGTTTACTCATCTGTAAAATGGGGTTCATAATGGTATCTACTGTATAGGGCAATTGCTAACATGCCAAAAGACTTTGTACAAGGACTAGTGGAGGTCAGTCCATCTGGAAGTTTAATAAATTACTATCCATAGACTGGCATGTCTGGTTTCTTATACCAGACTCAGAACCCTAGAGCTAAGCACCCATCCTAGGTTGAAGGGTGAGAATGTGGACTGGACCTGCAGTGGCTAGCCTGCAATTTCCTACTGCAAATTTCTGATTTGCTTACAAACAGCATTTACATATCATAGCTCCTAGCACAGCTAAGGGCTCAATCAAGATTTGTTCAATGGGGCCAGGAGCGGTGGCTCATGCCTATAATCCTAGCACTCTGGGAGGCTGAGGTGGGAGGATCGCTTCAGCCCAGGAGTTTGAGACCAGCCTGAGCAAAAGTGAAACCCCGTCTCTACTAAAAATAGAAAAAAATTAGCTGGGTGTGGTGGCTTGCGCCTGTAGTCCCAGCTACTTGGGAGGCTGAGGCAGGAGAATTGCCTGGGCCCAGCAGTGTAAAGTTGCAGTGAGCTATGATGATGCCACTGCAGTCTAGACAGGGTGACAGAGTGGACACTCTGTCTCAAAAAAAAAAAAAAAAAAAAAAAATTCGTTGAATGAAATTAAATTGAAAATTATCAACTGGTTTTATCTCAGTGGAGCACAATGATACAAACATACTGAAAATGTCTGAAATATCATACACCATTTGAACCCTGTTTGGTTAACTAGGTTAATTGCTCCAATTTCCAATGTCTATGGTAGGTCTCCATCCAGAAGATGGATGGAAAGACCAAACTGCAGAGCAGAGTTTTAGGTGCCTGATTCGACGTGTGGGAAGATGAGGTGGATGTTTTATACCAAGAGGCTGAAATAGCAGGTCTCTCCTGCCCTTCCTCGCTCCCTCTTCAATCTCTCTAGTGAAACTTTGCATGGCAACATGTCTTAGAAGGAATTAGTACGTCATGATTTCAGTGTATTTTTCAACTTATTCTTTAAAGGAAAGCAGTTGTCTTAGTGGCAAAAAATGCAGTCGGGGAGCACGTGAAAGGAATCTCTCACTCCCAGGCCGAGACTTATGGCAGGGGAAGCGGCAGGGCTTGCCAAGTGGAGACAATAAAAGACCTAACGATACCCTGGAAGCATATTTGGATGGTGGAACAAAAGACTTTTAAAAGGCTTCTAGTTAATCCCTTTATATGAAAGCGATACCAAAACAGAGTGAAACCCTCAGTGCAGCACCTGGGCAACATGCCAAGTCTGAAAAGGCTCTGCGGTGGCGTTTCTGGCAGTTTGCTTTCCTGGCATTAAACTTGGGCACCTAAGAACTGTTTCAAAGTGTCTTCTGGTTTTGGTGACCTTGGTCTGTTCCTGGCCTGCTGCATCACGAGGTCAAGGCATTAGTCTCTCTCTGCTTGATTCTCAGCTTCTGCATCTTTTGATGTGTCCCAGGCAGCTCAGCGCGGGAACCATTCCCTGCCCCAGCTTCAGACGTGGGAGACCCGGAGCTGGCCCCCCCTGCAACCTGGCCATCCTGCCTGGAAAGGGACCAGACAGTGTACTGGGGCACGGTAAAGAGCCTGGACATTGATGGTAATGTGCTTGGCTCTTGCTGCCTTTGCGGAGGGCATGGGGCTGAGGCAGATAGAGGAACACCTGGCAGGACGAGAAGATCTGCTCAAAACCCTGCACACAGTCTCCAGGCTTAGAAGTCCCCTTCCAATCGCCATGGCATCTTCTGGAGCACAAACATCTGTCAGCACCAGCACTCACTGGCAAATCCTAGAGGCTCAAAAACATCTTCTTGGGCACTGAACGAGGCCAGATGTGCTGCTGTCACTGCGTCCACTTCTGGATGCCCCTAGGACACCATCATAACGGATTGTCTCCTGAGCCATGACTCTGGTGACTGCACCCACCTATGAGTTACCTATCTCCTGCAGGTTGAAAGCTAGATGGTTTGTGTTGGCTGAGTTCTAGAAGATTCTCTCTGTATCAGTCACATTTTCCATCCCAGATACTTTTGGATCTCCCTAGACACTGTTTGCCTGGTAATGGACCTGGACCCCCAAGGGCTAAGGTCCTTTATAGGGTCCTTTGCAGTTCTCAAGAGACTACAGCAGGTTCCTCAACCTTGGCACAATTGACAATTGCTGTTCTGTGCATTACAGGATATTGGCCAGCATCTCTGACCTCCACCCACTAGATGCCAGTAGTTGCCCCAAGTCGTGACAACCCAGACCATCTCCTGACATTGCCAAATGTCCTTAAGTGATGGGACCAACCCCACCTCCCCTGAGAACCACTGGAATACAATATAGAATTGGGGGGAAGGATATCTAAATAGGCCATTCTATTCTCCTTTCTAACTGACACATTTGCCTTTCCTGAAAACTTGAGGAAGGCCATTTGGGTAATGGAGGTCATAAATTCCAAGGCTTTGTGCCCCTCTCTGCATGTCTGAGCAGTTTTCCATTGCTCCCTGAATCTCTAAGTACTCCTTCCTATTCACCAAATACCATTATAAACTCCCACTAAGTATCTGGGCTGTAAGTTTCTTTGGGGAAATGATGGGAGGGGAGAATGAGTCCTCCTGAATGCACCAGGGAGCATCAGCTTTTCGGAAGGGCTGATGTATGATCTGAATTAAGACACAGAGTGAGCTTCCTGGAGAATGAGCGCTACAAGCTGGGACAGCAAGCCCCAAGGTAGGAAGATGTACGGATTGTCCGAACAACAGAAAGAGACCAATGGGGCTGGACCCCAGAGAAAGAAGGGGAGGAGGGAGAACAAGAGTTTGGAGAGATTCCCAGGGGACAGATCACGCAGGGTTGGGCCGGCCCTGGGAAGGACTCTGGATTTCATTCTAAGTATGATGGGAATCCACTGGAAGTCTCACGTAGGGTCTATGGAATGAACTGAATGATGAGTTCAAAGGAACATGCTGGGTGCTGCACGAACAAAGGCGAGGCTGGCAAGTGTGGGGACAGAGAGACATCTGGAGGCTCCTGTGCCCACAGGGGAGGTGATGGTGGCTTCCACAAGGGGTGGTAGTGAAGGCGACAAGGTCAGAGGGAGCCAAGGGGATTTACTGGTGGATTGAAGGGGAATGGTGAGAAAAGAGAGGCACCAAAGACAGTCTTGGGCCAGAGCAATTGAGTAGATGGTGGCACCATTTACTGAGATGAGAAACACCAGATGAGAGGGTCTGGAGGAGAAAATTGAGAGTTCTTTTTCAGACGGAGCAAGTCTGTGATGCCTAGTGAATATCTGCATGGACTGCCTAGTTGTACTCAAGAGTCAATTCCTCCAGAGCAGGGCAGGCTACAGAGGTCAGCGTGGGGCCAACTGGATGTAGACAGCATTTGAAGCCATGCAGCTGGACAAGATCACAAGCAAGTTTGTGTGGATGGAGGTGGCCCAAGGGCTGAGCGCTAACTGATACAGCATTCCAGGATCTGGAAGATGAGGGGAAGCAGTAAAGTACACTGAGAAGGCGGCAAGGTAAGGTGGGAACCAGGGGACATGGAGCGTGTGGTTCAGGAAGGAGGCTGAGGCCGTCTGTGCCAGGTGCCTCTGAGATCAGGTAATAACAGGAGGTCTGAGGGCTGCCGGATGGGTTTGGCAACCCTCTTGAGAGCTCTTTCCATGGGGTAGAGGGGAGGAAGGGCAGGCTGGGGAGAATGGGGAGGGGCAGTGGAGAAAGTGAGCGCAGAGAACTCTCTCTAGGGACGGCCAGTGAAGGCGAGCGGTGGATCCGCGTGGTGAGCGGAGCGAGGCTGTGATATCAGAGGAGGTGTGGGGTTTTGTTTTTTCAATGTGAGAGAAACTGCAGTGTGCTCACACATTTTTCAATTTCAACAAACTTGTTGAGTGTCTCCTGTGTACCAGATGTATAAAAAGATCTAAAGGTACCCGTCCCTTCTGAGGAGTTTAGGGAACAGGAAGGGGACAGAAACAGCGGTGTAGCGTTTCGTTGCCATGGAGCAGTGTCACAGAAGATGAGGGCACGGGACGCTGTGAAAACAGAGGAGGCAGGTGCAGCCTGGCTTGGGGGTGTTAAATCTAGGCAGGGTTTCCGGACAACTGAAGTAAGCCTTAGAATTAGCTTGGAGTTAGCTTGGAAGAATGAACAGAAACTAGTCTGCTTGAAGAGACAGGGAAGGGCTTTTCAAGAAAATAAAGTCACACGAGGAAACAGGTGAGGAACAAATGGGACGTGTTTAGAACAGCATGCGGTGCACGAGTACTACAGCATAAAGCGTGAGTGGCCAGATGCGAGATCAGGCTGAAGAGAGAGGGGTGGGAGGTTCTGGAAGGTCTTATTTTTCATGCCAACAAGTTCAGCCTTCAAACTGGAGATGAGGAGGCCCTTTTGACAAGTCTAAATGAGGAAGTGACATACTTGGTTTGGCACTTTCAGAGAAATCAGTTTGCAGCCATGTGAAGGGCAGATTTTAGGACGGGGCAGATTGGAGGTGTTACAACATGTCCAGGTGATCGTGAGGAACATTCTGGAGGAAAATCAGCAGGACAGAGAGCTTCGTGTGAGCAGAAGTGAAGGAGGGTGGCAAGAAGTAGCTCGGTGAGAGACATTAGATGTTAACTTGTGGGAGGACCAAGGTGGAGAGATGTCTAGTAGGTACTTAGATAAAAATATTTGAAGCTCAACAGAGAGGTCAAGGCTAAAAATATAAATGTAGAGTTTATAAAACTTCAATTACATTGCTACATTTTATATAAATTTATGTAGTTTATATTTCATACAAAATTATATCTACCTTTCCATCCACTCATGCATCCACCCACCCATAAAAGAGCATGGAAAAACTTAAGTCAAAATAACAATAGCATTTATTTCTGTGTGGAGATAAATTCTCATATGTATTAAATTTTTTATAATGAGTGTATATTACTGATGTGATAAAACTGTGTTTATTCACATATAATAAAAACATAAGGAAAGCTAGGTGACAGTGGCATTTCAGAATCTAAGAGGGTAGAGTTTCAAACAGGAGTTTGTACCTACAGTAAAGTGTCCACGGAAGTCAAGAGTGGCAATAGCTCACTGGGTTTGTGGATTAGGTGGTCTCTGCTGCTCATGGAAAGAGCAGTTCTGTCGATGATTACAGAAATGAGATTTCAGTAGGTGAAGACATGAGCGCGGAAAAGGGGCCAGAGGCAGGGAGAGCATCAGGTGTAACGACAGGTGAGAAAGGGGTAACTGTTGGAGTGGGGCCTGCGGGAGGTAGGGACAGGTGGGTCCAGGGCCTCAGTGGCCGGGTCTGCCTTGAATGGAGGAAGGGACTCAGGGAGGGTGTCGAGGTTGGGTAGGTTTTTGTATTCAGGGTGAGAAATCGAGGTGGTCACCTCAGTGTTTCTATTTCAGTAGGGTCCAAAGTCCTCTCACAGCGGAGGAGACTTTGGCTGGCAGGGCTTTCAGGACCGTAAAATGGAAGATGACCCAGGAAAAGGATCGGTGAGCTTTGCTGTAGAACCTTCTGAGAGCAGAGAGTGTGATGCAGAGTTGTACCATCACCTCTCGGGATTATTTCATTTTCTCCAAGGCGTGAGGTATAGGAGACCGCTCCTGCATTGAATCTGGGAGACTGAATCACAGTAGTGATCCACAGTGGCGTTCGCCCATCAGACAGGGTGCAGCACGCAGGGGGAGGAGTTGTGTGTGCCAGGAAAGGGGGAGCTCAGGGGGCCTGGGGCGAGGGAGGCCCTGCCAGACTAGCAGGTGGTAAGTCCATGGTGCGCGCGAGGTTGCGAGCAGCTGTGGTGGGGGAGAAGGCGGGGCGCCGCCTGTGGCATGATTGACAGTGGGATTTTAGAGTTTCAGTCTCTGACATGGCACAGTTCTGGGTGATAATGAGGTCGGGGGGCCATGTGGGAGCAGGTGGCTGGAGTGGAATGTAGGTCCATGCTGCCGAGGTTGGATAGGTTCTATTCTCTATATCCAACTTTATTCAGACGATGTTTTGGGAGATGTGCAAAGAGTCCCCTCCCCAACATGCCACAAAACTTGTTTAAACATTGCAGATGCAAGGCATGATTTGTATTTGGTTTTCATAGCTTCCCTGTGTGTAGAAACAGTTTTGCAAATTAGCTGAGAAAACTTGACGTTTTCTTCATCTGCCATGAAAGAGACTCTGCCAACACGAGATAATGACAGGATATTATCTTCAGATTGCTAATTAGCAACCGAAACGAATGTCTAGCCCTGATGCTGCCAAGTCGCCTCTATTAATATCTGCCCTGCAGGGGACAGAGCGGTGAGAACACAGCGGCTTTTCCTCCACATGGCGGCCAAGCGCGCAGCTCCCTCCTAGAGAAAGCCCTTCAAGAAGCATTGTGTGGACCCCAACATACCCTCCAACTATACCTGGGTTGCAAATAATGTGCTTAGTATTGATTTGGTTCTAAAACTTCAATTCAAAGGGAAATGTAGTTATTAACAGAACAAAATTGATCATTCGAAAGTGTGGGTATTTTTGGACCCATCCTTCTTGTTAGCCTGTGTTAATACTGAATGTATCAATCATTTCTTGACAGATTATTATGGTTAACTTCGGTTAATGTGGAAAGGGGCTGAGAAGCAAAGGTCTATGAAAATAAACATTCTTACTAATATAAATATAGAAAATATTACCCCCGTCTTTGATTCCTGCTGTGTTCAGATGTGTTCAGATACGTTATCACTCTGACTCTGGTCGGAAAATCATAACAAAGAAACTCAAAGATGCTTTCATCGACCTCCAGTGGGTGTTACATCCTCAACCTCCAAGTATTCTTTATTGGGAGAGTCCAAATATCTTGTCCTGTGATATCACGGATGCTCATGACAGAGATTGTATTTACAAGTCATCATGTGCACACTCATTTAGTCAAACAGCTGGGCAGTTTATTGGACAAAATCAACCAAAGTAGTTAATCAACGAATGAAAATATAATAACTCAGCTCTCAGTTTAACTTTTTAGCCATTTACCTTTCTTGCTATTTTGCTTTTGTCTGAGCCTCGGTAGTTAGTTTTTCAGGTTGACTCCTTTGTGAATTTGCCTCATGAGCTCAGGCAAACTGTTGAAATTTTCCTCCCTCAGCTTCTCTGTTTACCTTGGGGGAATACTATGGATTTCTTCTTATAGACCTCTGGGGGCTACTGGGAGGATTGGTGAATTCTCTATCAAAATATGCTGGGTTCTCCAGATAGACACTCCAAAGGCTCAGAGGCAAATGCAATGCTGCAGTGTTAAACTTGGAGGTTCTTATGATGGAAGGTGCGTGAATGGGTATCTATAATGGGTTGAACATTGGCCCCAAAAAGATATGCCCATGTAACCATGGAACCTGCAAATGTGACCTCATTTGGAAAAAGGGTCTGTGAAGACAAGATCATCTTGGATCATCCAGGTGGCCCCTAATCCAATGACAAATGTCGTAAGAGACAGAGAGGGGAAGACACAGAAATAGATGACAAGGCCATGTGACGACAGAGGCAAAGGGTGGAGTGACGTAGCCACAAGCTGAGGAATGCCTGAAACCACCAGAAGCTGGAAGAGGCAAGGACAGATTCTCCCCTAGAACATTCAGAGGGCATGCAACCTTGTGACACCTTGATTTTGGACGTCTGGCCTCCAGAACTGAGAATGCCCAGCTCGTGGTAATTTGTGACAGCAGCACCAGGACAGTAACATAGTACCCAACCCAAAGGGCACCCCTCCTCCTTACCTGTCTGGAACACTTTCCACTGAGCACATGCTCTTGCAATTTGTTACTTGTTCCACTAAAGGCATATATTTAATTTCATGCAGGAAGAGAATCGATCTAGCTTTAGAATGAGAGATTGTATCTTGTTCTATGCCCAGAATTATACAGAATATTTGAACAAAAAAGGCTGCTTGCCTGGATGACTAAAATGCTCTGAAACCTGCTACATCCTCAGCTAACTGGATAATCCAGGGAGGTAAAGGTTTAGAATGTCTTAATTATCTGAGCTGCACAGACCAGAGAACACAGGGATGGCAATGCCACTGTGCTCCAGGCAGAAACCATAGTGCCTTACAGGCCCTTAAATGTTGTGTCCCTCTCCTACTGGTGACTCATTATTCAATTCACAGTATTTCACTAAATCTGAGTCAGGTTAAAAAAATCCACTTGATGTAACCCAAACAACTTTTAGAATTTCCATTCATTCATTCATTCGGTCTTTCCACAAGTCATAATAAGGTATCTCCCATAAGCCAGGCACTGTGCTAGTTGCTGGGATACTTAGTGAACATAACAGACAAGGCCTTCAAGGTTCCATGGGGCATACAATCTAGTGACATTATGCTTCAGGAAAATATTAGAATTATTTAAATACAACTGAAGTCTAAACTGAAATGGCATTCTGTAATTTTCACATGAATGCAAAACAATAATGGCTCTGCGACACTATCGAGTCACCATGCTACACAAAGGTGTACGTACTGAAACAATCAGGCTACCAGAAATACTTGAAGCTATTTAAGT
Source organism: Indri indri (assembly GCA_004363605.1). NCBI lineage: Eukaryota > Metazoa > Chordata > Mammalia > Primates > Indriidae > Indri > Indri indri. The sequence goes on from RJWJ010016145.1 coordinate 10,419, forward strand.
ATTAGGTTCTGAGTTAATTGCATTGATGGAGGGAAAATATGGGATGCATAAGCCAAACGATATGATAAATCAACATGATATTGAGGTTTGTGACTATGTTCTGGCCAGCTTTGTTGTTTTCAAGATTTATGTACTGATTATATTCTTCTTTAGATAACAGACTTAATTGATATTCTTTGAGATCAGAATACAAAGAGAAAGTCCCTGGGAGTCTGGATAGCAGGGAGAGCCAATATTAGAGACTATGTTTGCTCTTCGTTGTCTGAAAATGGGAAGCCTTTCCCGCCCTTTGTACCCAAGAACTCAAGGCTTAGCTGTTCTCAGTCTATGCTGGAGGGTTTATCCTGGGTTATATCACATACCTTCCTGGAAGCCTACAGTCATTTCCATTTATATTTCACAACGATACTCCTGATCATTAGATTTATACATCTCCACCAATCATCCCCCTTCTCAGATCCTGAGAGCATTTGGATACCTTGATTCTGTTCTCAGTTAGATTAAGATTGTACTTCTGTCCCTGGTCCACCTCTGCCTATGCTGTTCCAACACTATTTTTGCATAGCTCTATTATTCTCGACTTAGAAAATCCACGCGAGGTGGTTACATTGGTCCCGTCTCTCCTGTTATTCCCGTTTCTCTTGCTATCAAACTCTTCTCCTTTCCCACTTCCCCTCATGAAATTGAGGCTAAACAGAAAATAATCCTCTATATCTTCACTAATTTGCTTTTTAAACCTCTTTCAATAGACAAAAAGTCTTTCGAAGATGATATGTTGAGTCTATTTGGCATTTTAACCATCAGAGAATGAACAGATTTCCTGGAAAGTGCATCTTTCAGTGACTTAAACGATAGTTCCAATTTTGTTAATTTTTATACTTAGAGTCAAGCCTAAGGATTTCGCAGCCATTCTCTTGGCCACATGTTCTAATTGATTCTTGCCCTTGATACCGTTACTGGAGTGCTTTCATTTCCTCTCTCCTCAAAGCAAATTTCTAAGGTGGGCAGTATCAATTTTCATTTGTGTAATCAAGCCATAGGGTATTCATCAAAAAGAGTTTGAGTTGACAAATAGGGCACAATTTTTAATCCCCACTTTATGTTAGGATGCTGAAATAAGGCAATGTGAAGAGTCTGCTCAAGTTGATGAACTCTGATTCTTTTGAAATCCTTCCTCAGTTTAAATCCTAATACACCAGGGAAATTTGGAGAGTTGTAAATGGCGTGTCCCGCCCCTGTGCAGGACACAAGCTCCTTCCACACTCCACTAAGGGTTACTTATGCTAATTTTGCTGTAACTTCTTTTCCAATATTACAAGTACCCAGGAGGGCTAAAGGTGAACTCACAGCCTAAAAACCTGGATCTCCAGGGTCCCTAGTAGGAACTTTTAAAAAAAGTCCCTTCCATTTCAAGTTTGCATGTGCACATCACAGCCTTGCCACTCTTCTCTTCCCATCTACAAATAAGGGATAATAATGTTAACATTTGCTTACCTGCCTCACAAGAGAATTAAAAGAAAGAGCAATTTAATGTTAATAGGTTCTTTGAAGATGAAAAGCTCTTCATAATTGCTAAGTTCTATTATATTAAAAAAAAACCCATCTCAGAGATATTCCTCTTTCCTTATCCTCATAACTTTGATGAATTAAAAATAATTAGCCTTTCTTAATCTCATGATTTAAGTACATAAGACCTTCATGACGTTCCCACGTAATGTACGTTTCCACACTTTACCCAATGTCCCAATGTTATTGCTTTCATTTTTGGGCCTTTCGTATTTTCTGAACTCTCATGTGTTGGAAAATCTAGTGAAAACCTGTCGTGCCAACCTGGGGTAGATTTCATTTCTGGGTGTGAAAATTGCATGATTGCAAAGATGTGAACAATTAGCTTTCTTCTCATACTCTTCGAAAGGCTCTCGCAGCTGCCAGCAGCTAAGGCAGTGTTTCTCAAAAGGTGTGTGTGGGGGGGTGACCTTTCCACTGGCATCTGAATCCTAGGGGTGCTCGTTAGGATATAGGTGCCTGGAGATCAGACTCTATGTCCCTGGTTATGGGAAACTGCATTTAAAATAAGTTCTGCAGTTTCCCCCTGAAGTTTGAAAACCACTGACTCCAAGTCCCACATCCTGTTTTTATGATGGAAAAAATGGCCTGAAGGTCAGAAGGGAAGCTTTTTGCCTTAGGCATCACCCACTGCATTTTCTGCATGGAAGCAGGAGAAGGCATGGAGGACAAAGACTGTCTCTTCCAGAAGCAGAGGGTAGGAAGGGCTCTACGTGGCCTCCTCTCAGCCCGCCTTCCTGCAGCCACGTGCATCCTTACCTCCTCACACCCGCTAAGGAGAGGGGGGTCTTCTTTCTGTCTAATCCCCTTCATGTGTCACCAGCCTCTCCCTCCCTCTGGTTCTTTGCTTTCTGTGTGTCTGTCATTAATAAGTGCGTCTGCAGCCTGCACTTGTCACTGACTTCTCTTAGTCCCAGGGAAGAAGGGGCTGATCCTTTCTCAGAGCTAATCTCTCCACTTGGGCTATAAACCCTCTTTCCCTGCCCCCGTTGGGGTCTCGTTCCATCAATTTTTTGCTCCCTCTTATGATTCAAGACTTTCTGACATTGTCTCCTCAAAAGCCTTGCGTCCTTCTAGCTGCCCTACACAGCGAGCTCCTAGAAAGAACAGTTCTCAGGGCTATTTGTTGCTAGTATTAAACAAAATGAAATCAGAATTACCTTTGGAAAGTGCATGCACAGTACAAATAGTGCTAAGTGCCAACAATAATAATGTTCCCCCGCCGTGGAGCTGCTTTTGGAATAAACATTAGAGAAGTGGAGTTTTGATTCTTCGCAGTTCCTTGTCCTCCTCGCAGAATCGCACCTCCCCGCTCCTTGCTTCCATGCCAAGCCTGGCATTGTTTTCACTCCCTCTGCTCAGAGCGCATTCTTGTGGGCTGAGTTCAGGGTTTGGCCCGAGGCTAGTTTCCTATCTCCACAGCTAATAGTGGGTTAGGCTTGGGCTCTGTGTCCCCACCAGTGGTTACTGCAGTAATTTTTCCCTCTTGGTCTGCGGGAGGACTGGGGCGTGCTGTCTGGCACCCCTGCACAGCTGCAGGCCTGCGTGGGGGGCAAGGTGGGCAGGTAAGAGCACACAGGCCACAGCTAACCTCCTGCCCTCCTCGACAGCCCACAGCCACTCTGTGGGAATCCTGCCGGAGCCCAGTTCCTTCAGAGATGCAGCTTCTGTCTAAGCTTCGCCCTCTGAGTTCAGGAGGCAACTGTCAGGAGAAGCAAATGAATAAAACAAATGGGAGATTCTCTTCTAGATGGACCAGAGGGAATCAGAACATGCACTCGGTGGACTGACTGCACCGAGGCTCTCGCCTGGTCATTGTCTGAAGGCTCAGTGATACTGGTCCAGTAACCAGAGATGTGTAATATATGAGTGTCTCAGTCCATTCCTGTTGCTTTAACAGGACATCACAGCCTGCATAATTTATAAATAATAGAAATTGACTTCTCACAATTCTGAAGGCTGGAAAGTCCAAGATCAAGGTGCCAGAAGGTTCACTGTCCAGTGAGGGCTGGCTGTCTGCTTCCATGATGGCATCTTCTGTGTCCTCAAATGGAGGAAGGGGAGGGAAAGGCCCCAGGGAGCTCCCGCCTGCCTCTGTCATAAGAGCAGTAATCCACTGATAAGGGTGGATGAATTTTGGAGGGATACAAACATGTACAGAGTGAATATCTGTTGTTTATGCCACCCAGTCTGTGGTACTTTGTTATGGCACCAGTAGCAAACTGACACAGGCACTGCCTTAGTAAGTTCATGCCGCTATACTGAATACCCCAGATGGGTAATTCATAATCAATAAAAACTTATTTCTTAGACTTCTGGAGGCTGGAAAGTCCAAGATCAAGGCGCCAGCAGGTTGCATGTCTGGTGAGGACCTTCTTGCTGCGTCTTCACATAGCAGAAGGGAAGAAAGGTCACAGAAAGGGGAACAAATGCTGCGTCCTCACATGGCAGAAGAGCACAAGAGAGTGAACCCATGCCCTCAGCCCTTTTGTAAGGGTCCCCATCCCATCCATGAGGGCTCCACCCTCATCATTTAATCATCTCTTAGAGACCCCACCTCTTAAAACTATCACATTGGTGATTAAGTTCCAATATATGAATTTTGGGGGACACATTATTCAAACCATAGCAGGCACCATTATCTCCTTTTTATGGACAAGGAGGCTGAGACTCAGATATGTTAAGAAACCTGCCCAGGGTCACACAGCAACTAAGAGTTGGAGCAGAAACTTAAACCTAGGTTTGCCTTTTGCAGTGTGGCACTCTGCCTCAGGAAGGTGCACCTCAGGTGCACCTCACAACTTAATTGCCTCTTTAAAGACCCTGTCTGAAAACACAGTCACTTTCTGAGGTATTGGGGTAACTTCAACTTCTGCCTCCATGCCAGAAACCATGTGGGCTCCAGGGGGCAAACAAACACTATCAAATGCTGCCTGGATCCAGTTTCAAAGAGAACACAAATGCTTATAATGAGAAGTAGCCAGGGAGAGAGGGAATGAGAGATGCAGACAGTAGACTAGAGCAGTGGTTTTTTTCTGAACTGTTTCACACAGCAGCATGGAGATGGGGAGGAGGAGGGAGAGTTTGAATGGTCAACTGGTCAGCTGCCCCTCCTCGTTTGAATGGTCAACTGGTCAGCTGCCCCTCCTCCTTGCAGGAGACCCGCTCCACTCTCCCCTGTTCTAGATATTGGGGTTGAATGCAGATTTCATTGGGAAACAAAGTTCCAGCTAAAAGTGTTTGAAAACCATTGTTTCCTAAAAGAAATCAAAAGAAGGTAAACACATTTATCTTGAGAAGAAGGTTCAGGCAAGAAGTTATGAAGGAACTGCACAGCATTTTAAATGGAATTTTAGGGTGGGTGAAATTTGGGCCCGTGTAAATGAGAGAAGAAACAATCGGGCACGTCTGGGAGTAGAGCGAAGTCCTGAGGAAGCGAAGGGAGGACAGAGGAGGAGCTGGCCCAGAGGCAGATGGTGTCTCAAGGCAGGTGGTCCCTGTGCTTTGGCTGTCCCGAGAATCTGAGGAGTCAGGACTCCATTTTATAGACAATGAAGAATCAGTAAAGATTTTTGTGCTGAGTAAACGGGGGAGGGGCAGCAAATGGGACGAGGACGGGAAGAGCCCGGAGGTGGGGCGAGCACGGTAGGTCCGTGCACGTCCGGCATTTATAATATGCCAGGAGCTCGTGTGCAGGACGGTGGGCAGGACCCAGCATCAGGTCCTCAGTCATCAAGAGTAGTGCATTGGCGAATTCGTATCGAAGACATGTTTCCTCCTAATAATTCAGCCAAGATATTTGTATCAAATGGCATCTTAGCTGTTAGAGATTTATTTACTTTCTACATACACATATAATTTTTATATAAATTCATACATATGATCATATATACTTTTTTATCATCATCAGTTTTGGCTTCTCCAGCCTTGGCTGGCTCCTCTCAGCTTGACTCATCTCCTGTGACCCGGGCCGACAGTCCACGATGTGCCCTTCGTGTTTTCCATCTGAATAATATCCTCACATGCTAATGTGTTCATATTTATGTACCTCTATCTAAACACACACACGTTTGGGGTCATTATTTTTCAGTTTTGAATTGTATTGTTCAAGCTTTTCTGCTCTCCTCTCAACGCTGTCTTGAGGAAATCCCTCTCCACCCTCTGGGAAGGTTCTAATTCAGTCTCTTTATGTCTCGTGTCACAGTGCAGTGTGGATCTGCTGTAATGAATGCAACCAGTCCCCGGCCGACGGACATTTGCGTAGCTTCTAGGTTTGTGCCTTTACAGATGATACTGAAATAAACACACTTGTCTATTCTGTCAGGGGCTGTAGTAAAGGTTTTAAAACCAGACTGCGTGGTTCAAGCTGCCATTTACTGGCTGTTATCTTGGGCAGATTTTAAACCTCTATGGTATGGTTTCCTCATTTGTAAGACAGAGGGATCATAATAGGATGTGTAATTCATGTAGAGTCCTTACAAAGACACCTGCTCCATAATAAGGGCTCAATAAATATTACCTATTACTAGAAAAGTCTTTAATACCAATGCTTTTGTTTCTATGAGATAAATTCGTGGGTTAAACAGTGTATGGGTTTTAAAATTTTAATATATATAAAAATTCATGTTTCTGCCAGCAATGCATGACAGCATCCTTTTCCTTATGTCCCTCCAAAAACAAATACCTTTTTAATTTTTGCCAGTTTGATAGTTATAAAATGATATATAATTGTTACCTTAATTTGTACTTTCCTAATCATTGGCAAAATTGAAATTCTTTTTATCTGCTTGTTGATCATTTGGATTTGTTCTTCTCTAAACAGCTTTTTCATGTTCTTTGCCAATTTTTCTAGGGTTTCTTTCCCAACTCTTTTTTTTCTTCCAAGTTGTAAAAGCTCTTTGAAATGTGTATTACAGATTTTCAATCTCTGATTTTCCTGAGTTGCAAAGATTCATTTTCCAAATCAAAGCCTGTGTTTTGATCTTGTTTATGGCATTTTTGCCATAAAAAGTATTTTAATTTTTATATATTCGAATATGTCTTTCTTTTCTTTTATAGATTCTAGAGTTTCAATGTTGATTAAAGAGGTCTCTACCACTCAAGGTTTCTTGAGTTTGTTTTATTAATATATTCTAGATAATGTTAGTGTTCTAGAATATGCATAAAATCTCCTAGATTTTCCTAAAGAAATAGTTTTAGTATGTTAATTTTTTAACTTAGAGAGGAATCTAACATAATTTTCTTTTGGTTGCACAGCCACTTACAGTATTGGCAGCATTGACTAAATAGTTCATTCTTTTCCTACTGGAAGTTCCTCACGAGTTCTGAAGATAGCAGGGTTCAGAAATGAGCAGAACAGGCAAAGTCCCAACTGACTGTGCACATTTATGGTGACTTCTCACCTAATTTTTGCCCCATAGCTTCTCTTGGGCATTGCTAGGAAGGCTACTGTGATTCAGCCAGAGATGGGACCAGCCAAGCTCTCATAGGTGTCCAGAAAAGTACCTGGGAGCTGTCATTGGGGGTGGGCTAGGGCTGGGGGAGCCCACCTGATCTAGACTCAGATCAGAAGTCCTCACTGAGCTCTTCTGTCAGGAGGCCGTTGGAGGCTGAAAGGGTCATGAGACATCCAGTGGGATCTTATAATATTGTGGTTTCTACCTACTAATTCATGACTCTACAGATGTAGCAAGGGATATTTAAAGTGTGTTATCCAGGATTTCTTAAGTTCCATAAAACTCTACAATTACACTTAATACCCATCTGGCCAAACTCTAAACATGCTCAAAGGAGCTTCCCTCCTCCCCCACCTCCCCTTGTCAAAGACCTGAAAACAGAAGATTTTTACCACCCAAGTAGTATCTGCTTGGAAAGCAAGAGAGGTCGGGGTGGGGGCAGAAAGCTGGGGAGTCTATTTTTCTTGCAGTTAGCAAAGGGTCTTGGGCCCCTCTTGGAAATTTTGGTTTGAGAGGTCCTAAAATGTCTGGTTGTGACACTGGTAAGGTTAGATTTCTTACCACCACTGACACAAAATAAGCACACAGACTTTCTGGTGGTTGCACAAGAAACAATATCAGATTTGAAATCTTCCTTCTGAAAATTTTTCTCACACTGACAATTACATAAAGCATGACTCATAACACAGTAATTTTTTAGAATGATATGTGTCAATACAGTCATGCGCCTCATAACGACATTTCAGTCAATGACGGACTACATATATGATGGTGGTCTCATAAGGTTATAATGGAGCTGCCTTATACATGTGTACCATTTTTTATCTTTTATACCATAGTTTTCTGTACCTTTTCTATGTTTAGCTATGTTTAGATACACAAATACTTACTGTTGTGTTACAACTACAGACAGTATTCATTACAGGAATGTGCTGTACCAGACTGCAGCCTAGGAGCAGCCGGCCATACCATACAGCCTAGGTGTGCACTGGGCTACATCATCTAGGTTTGTGCAGGTACACACTATCATGTTCGCACAATGACAACATCGCTTAAAGATGCATTTCTCAGAAGGCATCTCCGTCATTGACTGACACATAACTTTACTTAAAACAAACAGAACATGTCTGACACTCTGGTACTCTTCCTAGAAGTAGAGAGGGAACTCTCCTATGTCAATTGTTTAGACTTCAGTGCATCTTAGATTTGCTCTGGGAAAAGCGGCATTCAGAACGATTGGGGCAGAATTTCCAGTGGTGATTTCAGAGAGAACCATTAGTAGGAACTTAAATGACATTCAACAGTGAGTGAAAAGCTCCAAATTTATTTTTACTGTTTTTCTAAATCCCCAACATTCTGAACTAGAATTGAAATGAGATTGAAACTCTCATTAACCAAGAAGTTTTAACTGAGGAGCATCCTGTCCATCCATCCATCTGTCCATCCATCCATCCATCTGTCCGTTCATCCAACCATCTGTCCATCCATCCATCCATCTGTCCGTCCATCCATCCATCTGTCCGTCCATCCATCCGTCTGTCCGTCCATCCATCCGTCTGTCTGTCCATCCATCCATCTGTCCATCCTCCCTTCTTCCCTCCCTCCTTTCTTTCCTTCCCTCCACTGTGTTTACTGAGTGCCAAGTTTGTGACAAGCTACAGGAAGACTCCAGTCTCACAGGGCTTACATTCTGGGGGAGAAACAACAATAATGAGTGTTAAACATATAATATAAATACGCTTTATTTAGATAGTGATAAAAAATTGTCACTATAATAAAATGGGATGTTAAGCTGGAATATTATAAATGGACGAGCTATTTTAGATTGAGTGCTCAGGGAAGGCCCTTAGAGAAAGGCATGTTTGAACTATAATGTGAATCTTTCCTACGTAAGCATAATAATTTGAAAATGTATGCATTTTTGCAAGATTCATTCATTGTGTTAGATGTAAAAATAAATTTGGACCTTTTCACATTTCATTTATAGTTTTGTTGTTTATGCCTCCATTCAAAATATATGAGCATTTTTACCTGGAATTTTCTTATACATCATTTTATAGCAAGTGGAGAATTTTCAATGGTACAAAGTTTTAGCAAATATTAAAAACACTGAAATAACACATTCCAAGCATGTGGGGCTGTAGCCACTACGAATCTGGCTCTTTCAGATTATAAAGAAGTGCCATTTAACGTAGAGTGTACCACAAAAAGAAGGAATGGTAGATTGATTTTAAAAAGTTGTCTTTGCACTGGTTAGTACTTAGGTAGAATTTCAGGTGATTACTAGTGTCATTTTAAGCTAATATTTAGCTTTTCATATACTTAATCTCCCACTATTTATAATCTATCACCAAATTTTGTTCATTGTTCATTGTCCTTCCAAAATATCTTTCCATTCCCATTGCTTCTGCCTTATTTCAATTCTTTATCCTCTCTTCCAAGAACTATGTCAACAGCCTCTCAAGTGACACTCACATTGCCCACTCCAATTCATCTTCCACTTGTAACCAGAGTTGACTTTCTGGTTTCAAATACCGATCTGAGCAGGCTCTTCCTCTACTCTGAAGACGTGCCTGGATCCCTATCACCATCTTCATGATAAAACCTGAACTCCCTGGAATGCCATCAAACACTCTTCCCTATCTGACACCAGGGTGCCTTTCCAGCCTCTTTCTCTGTTTTGAGGCCACACAAAACCAACATCTGTTTGCTCTTCCTTCCCTCCTGCTGTGACTGTAGTGGGGGGAGGGGCCTCTACCTGGAAGTCCCTTCCCCCCTTCTCTGCCAGCCATTTATTTTCATTCATTTTTCAAAGCTCCTTTTACCTAATCTAATGCTTATTACAATGCAATGTGACTAGTGCTATAATAGGAGTATGGGTAGCACTGATCACATTGTTGTCATTTGCCCAATCATGTACATGATTTTGCCTTTGTAGGGGGGCCAGAGCCTGATACTAGAGCCAGGATGCCTGGGTTCCAATCCTAGCCTGGTCCATGACTGTCTCTGTGACTTTGCTTATGTTTATACCTCATTTTTCTCATCTGTAAAAGCAGGACAACTCAGTATCAGGGTTATGTTAGATGGATGTGCCTAGAATAGTGCCTGATATATTTAGTAAGTTCTCAATGGATGCTCTATTATTCAGTCTAATTATTGACTTATAGATGTTAATATCCCAAAGATATATATATGTGTGTGTGTGTGTGGGTGTATAGAAGTTTATATCTTGAAAGGTACAAAATACAATAAATATTAAAAGAATACAAAGAGCAGCATATGAGTACCTCATCAATATGCAAATGACATCATCATAATAAAAGAATGAAGACATGAATTTGGAATAGTATTTCAAGATTTCTGTCACTAAAGACACATAAGTTTAGCAAACGGTGAGACTTCTAGTGGATGAGTTGAATGTTCTGAGTTGTATGGGCTCCTGTGGCTAGTTTCAGCTCCCTCCCCACCACCCTCCACAGGTGTTCCACCTTTTCCTGCCCTGCTCTGTGACCTTGGGGACTGCCACTGTGGGCTGTGATATCTGGAGAACCTTTGTCCTTTGGCTTACGGTTGGGTTCGGCCAATGGGAGTGGGGGTGGAGGAAGAGCACTGAGGTGCTATTTCGTGGCCTTGCCCCACCTTGGCCAGTCTGGCAGGGCTGTGTCCACGGGTGACCACAGCTCTGGTGGGAGTCGCTCGCAGGCTGCAGATCTCAAAGAGCTCTTCTGACTCAATCTCCTCTCTCTAACTGGGCCTGAGTGTTACCACTGCTGACTTCGACAGGGTCCTTATGAGTTTGGAAAGTCGATGGTACGAACAAGTAATGAAATATTACTAGCAATTACAGGAAGTCCCTTTAGGCCAAAGGCAAATGAACAACAACAACAAAAAAGATTTTTGTTTCAGTTTGCTTAATGTATGTAACACAGAATTTTCACTATATTTATTCAGATTGGTATCTCTCAACACTTGACTAGGAAAAAAAGGGGAGTAGGTGGAGTCACTATGCCTTGTTCTGGCGGTTGATTCAGCCAGCTCTATCCCATGCATACAAAGCTCCAGGGAGCACAAGGCCGCAGAATCTGAGGTACCTCCTCCAAAAGGGAGGCTTCCAGGGGAAGGACAGTGTCAGGGGTTTCTCCACTGATGTCTTTGGGTGGTGCCTGCAAGCAGCTGCTGTAGAAGCACTTGCAGGGTGAGGAGGAGGAGGCCTTCCCTCAGTCACAGGCAGCATTCTGGCGTCCTGCACGATGATCCCAAGAATGCAGAGCTCCTAAGGGATGTGAACATTTCAATATCCCTGGCATTGCAGGGGCTTTGGAACCACAGACGATAAAGGAAAGTATGAACTTTGAGCAATGAGATGCACGTGGAAGGAAGGAGAGCTCTGTTTATTTTAACAGCCCTGGTGGAAGGAAGAGACTGGCATGACTCGTGGAATAACACTCATTTATGCACCAACAGTCAGTGAGAGGTTGTTCTGAACACCCTGAAGTGCCGGGCATTGTGCTAGAGTAAAATAAGACAAAACCATCTCTGCTCCCGCGGAGCTTATCTTCTAGATGGGAGTCAGAAAAAAAAAAAACAAGAGTACGGGACACAGAAGAAGGTCAGTGGAATTAGATAAAGAACCAGAATAACAACACAAAGAAACGTAAAAATGACCAGTGCAAAGATGCCTTCTCCGGCCATAGCCAATAACGTGCCAATCCTGAGTGGCGTTTAATCCTTGGAAGCTGCCCTGTCTCTGCATGTTTATTTCTGGTCTGTGGTCATGTTTATTTCTGTCTCCAGAGTGAAGAGGAGGTGGGCAGGCAGTGGGTGTCCATGAACACATCGCCGTCCTCTCCCCAGGCTGCGTCTTGCCCTGCCTTGTCCTGCGTCAAGGGACAATCTCCATCTTTATGAAGTCAGGGCTGTGCCCATGAGAAGCCCTGTCCTCCTTTGGTCTCTCTGTTTCCTCGTGAGTGATGTGCAGGTTATGGTGGTTGCCATCTTCCTCGCAGCCCCCATGAATCCGTGATGGACGCCTCAGAGCGAGGGAGGGAGGAGGGCCCGGCCCAGGGATCTGGGATCAGCAGCGCCCACCCTGCTGGTGGTACCAGGCAGCTAGAGGCAGAAAGTTGACTCTTGGGCAATCAGACTTGAGAACTTGGGATTCCGCTGTCCTCAGTGTCATGGACCTCCCGGCTGCAACCACAGCACCCACTCCCTGCTGGTCTCTGCTTAAAGAGCACTCAGGGGCTCAGGAAAGGCAAAACCTGTGTGTTTTATTTGTTAAACCATTTGCCACAAGGCGCAAGGATGGCTTATAGCAGGAAAATAAGCAAAAGGGATAATGCAGTGTTACAGTTGTTAAGACTTCCCAAAGCCCAACAGGGCTTCCTGTTCAAAGCTAGACTCTGCCCAGGTGGCTTAAGTTCACTTAGCCCTGGCTCTGACTGTGCAAAGAAAACCAGTTCCCCTCTCTCAGGAATTCTGAGGCCCTGATTACAGTGTGACTCCACATGGAGGTTCCTGATACAATCTGATGCCTGTCCCACTGGAGGTGTGGGGGCTTGTTCTGCACTGTAGGCTGCAGACTCTGCGGACAGAGGTGTCGCGAGTTGGAACCTTAAATCAGAGGAGAGGTCTCCTGCCCACTTCATAACAACTCGGCATCCAGTGAGTGGCCCTGGAAGGAGGCCTCATTTCCATGAGCTCCGTTCAGATCCTAGTTGCTCAGACAGCCACGTGCAACTTTGTTTCCAGGATGCATAGCAAACATTCTCAACAAGAGTGGGAACATTAGCAGATGAAAGTCAGCGCGCTTTGCTGCAGGGCCAAGTCCTCAAGCAAAGGACACAGCAGTTAACTGGCACTTTGAGGGCAGGAACTTCTGAGCCCTCAGTAGGGATCCACCTAGAGAACTTTGCTAATTCTTACAACATCCCCGCATGCCACAGTTTCCTTCCTGGGTGCAATAAAGTATATCTGACATATCTGGAGAGCCTCCTTGGCCCCTCAGTGCAGAGAGGAGTGGAAGGTAGCAAAGCCGGATCGAGATGGGGCTGGGCAGCTGGTGAGGCGCCTTTGCCATGGAAAGTGACCGAGCCACTCTCAGCAGGCTGGCCAGCCGACACGTGGGCCACAAGCCCAGCGTCTTCTGTGATTTCCATCAGGCCTTCATGGGGGCTCTTTTTCATGGCCACAGTGAAACATGCTTGACTCCATGGTTTCCTTTGGAACATTGCGTCCCATTCACCTCACTGTGATGCTTGTCCCTGACACCCTCTGCCACCTTCCTGTCTTTATGCAGGATGCATGGGCTTCACTCCCCACTCCCTGGGGAGTAGAATACAAGCCAGCTTACATATGTATCTCAGGCTGACACACACGCGTGTGTATATAGATGTGTGCATAACTTAGCATTTAAGCGACTGTATTGTAATTGTTGATTTACTCATGTGTTCCGCTACTGCTCCTTGAGGGATGAGACCTTGCTCATTTCGTCTTTGTGTCCTCCCAGCACACAGTATGTGCTTAATTTGTAACTGTTAAATTCATGATATTTCATGCTATTCCCCATAATACCTAGCAAGTCCCTATAATAATCAGTCTTCATTGATTGCTGATTCCAATCTGTGACATCCAAGACAACATCTTAAATTTCCTGCTCACAAGCTGAGAGAGAACTGAGGGATTATATCGCGTGTGGCCTGGATACCATACATTTGGGTGTATGGGAAAAAGCACTCACCACTGTTGGCTGGAGCCTCATGAATGTGAGCTCAGGGAGCCCTCAACTCTCAGGGCCATACATCCCTCCCATGGATCCCTGCCTGCTCGGCCTGCCTCCGTCTGTGTGCTTCTGCTTCCCAGGCTTCCTCATGTGCTTGCTGGTAAGTTACAGGAAGAGGAGCGACAGAGGGCAAGTTTTGTTTTATCTTGTGCCAAACACTTGGTGTGCACACACTCTGCCTCAAGAGCTTGAGAGCTGAGAGTGTGTTTGGAGGGAGGGGCGTGTGCAATGGCTGGAAGCCTTAGCAGGCCGGGCTACATGCATGCTGTATGACCAAACTATTGAGACTCGGGCTTTCAGCCCAGCAGGCCCAGGCATCAACCCAGTATTCCCTTCAACAGCAGCACAGATCAGTGGTGTCAGAGAAGAACCCATGTTAGCCGGCTCAGGACTCATTTCCCTATCAATAGCAGGAGCTCCTGCAGTCAGCACAGGGGAAGTTTTCAAATTAGTCATGGTGGTGATGCAGCAAGTGCATGCATCCTAGATGTCCCGTGCAGCTTTCTGGAGATTTCTAATATCTACATCTGAGGTATCTTGCCCACAAAACTGCACATAATTGACTGACACCTATCTTCTTATGCACATCAGTAAGTGGTAAGTGAATGCCCCAATACCAGACAACCACAGACATACTGGATTTTCAAGTCAGAAGAATGCTTGAGATCATCTGACCCAACAGCGAGATGCAGAAGCCAGTGTCCACAGTGCTAACACCCTTGGTCCAAGGTCCAAGAATTTCAAACCCATGGATGCCTCCACAAAGCCGCCTCCGCTGGGGACCTTTATGATATTAGTAAAATTATCAACATTCATGGCCTATGTCTACTTATCTTAGTGTCTTCTCAGTAGGCAATCACTCTATCTTACCCCAATTTGCAGCTGATATATTATCACTCTTTAGTAATCTGTCTTGCGTTCTGGGTGAAGACTGCCAGAGTCTTCCTTCTAGGTAGGGTGCTCTGTTCACTCTCATAATACCTGCCTTTGCTCTAAACATGGTGGCTTTCCAGAAATGCTGCTGACTTCTGACTAAGAAAGAGTAGAACTTTCAAATGCAAGAAAGTGAAAAATACAGATCTTACCATTCAAGATGGTTTTCTACGAACGCAGACATGGGGCTGATCTGCACTGTGTAAGTGTCATTTGCTGAGTACTCAAAGAGTCCATAGTAAGGGTTGAAGAGCTCCTGAGACAAAAGGAAGAAGAACTCTCGGGAAGGGCCGCTGTAGTCCAGGCTGCAAAGGAAGCAGAGGTCCAGGAAGCTCATTCTGTGCCCAGAGCTGGGGGGCCTGTTTCTTACCCAGATTCCAGTGTGCCCTTTCAGAGTTGGGGGCTGGGGGAAGCAGAGAGAAGCCTCTGCTCTTTGGAGTGGATCCCAGTGGAAGTATCAATTTGCTTTAGATAATAAGGGATGCAGTAATTGGGCTGGAGATGTGTCTTAACCAGATGTCCATGAATGAACTCTTACAGCAGTTTTCCTTAACCTTTTCTTTTGATCATCTAACACCTATGAGCTAAAACATACAGCTGGCCTAATAAAACAGGACTTTGCTGTGGGAGACATGAAAGCATTTCCAGCAACAGTGCATGAAATCACTGAAATTATATGAATAGTTTGGTATGCAGTTGTACACGTGCACTTTAAAGACCTCCTGGGAGGATGGGATCAGAATCGTCTGGGGGCAAAGGCTTATGGCCACCCTGCTCCTTCTGGGGAAATATCACCCCAGATCCTGGGGCTCTGGTCTACCTGCCCTGAGGCGTCTGCATAAAACTCCTGGTGCCTCACCCCTCCTCTCCAACAAAGGTGACGTAGAGCTTGTTTCGCTGGAGCTCTTTCCGGGAATAGGCCATCACCTGATTGAAGGTTCCCTCCAACAAGTGATCCCGACGAATAATGAGCCTGAGAAGGAGAAGGGGTGGTGAGCACGACCCTGAAGCCAGGATGTGGCTGTGTTCCACGTGAGCTGAGAGTGCCCGGGTTTAGGGTCTCGCTCCCCAGCCTCCCCAGCAGAGAGGAAAGAGGAAGATGCAGGTTCTGCCAGTTCAGTGAGGGACTTTCTTAACACTGTTTTGAAAACATTGGGAACACAAGGAAAACACAGACACTTATCACACATTCCATCATATTGGACAACTTTTAAGATTCTTTTTTGGTCAAGTCATAGGATGTCTCAAGTTGGATTCCTGAGTTTGGGCTTGGCTTTTCAAGATGGAAATAATAAACCCAGAAGTGAAAAAAATAAACATTTTACTTAGACTTCAGTTTCAAAGTTACAAAGAGTCCAAGAATTTGACTAATGAGGCAAAATTTCCCCCCAAGAATAAGTAAAGGGAAATACAAGATTTTTGATTTAGTTTAAGATTCCTTGTTTCTGAAAACAAGGTCTACCACTGATTTTTCTATATGCCTCTGTCTAAAATCTACTTTTCTTTCTCTTTCTTCTTTCCTCTCTTCCCTTCCCTTCCAATTTCTTAACTTCCTTTCTCCTTTCCTTCCAATTTCCTAACTTCCTTCTTTCCTCCCTTCAGACCATAACTGCTACCACACCAGGGGGTTCAATCTCCAAAAAAAAAAAAAAAAAAAAAAAATAACAAAGGTAGAGGGGAAGAAGGGATAGAAAAACCTACCACCTGAATTCAGTGCCAAGCACTGGAGCACTCACTTAATTTTCCCTGGACCCTGCCCAAATCCTTTGGCTTCCAGTTTTCTGTAGAAATTGCGGAGCTTGGCCTCAAAGTCTCTCCGGTAGGGTGAAGGGGCTCTTGCACTGGCTCTCTGTAAACCTGCAGAGAGAAACACACGGCCTGAAGGTCATCACTTTCTACTGAAGAATAAATATGCAGAGGATGGCAGAGCAGGAGCTAACCCCAGGCACATTCTGGCATCTTCATATTTTTCATCTTTAAGAAGTTCCCCTCGATTTCCATCACTCTTTCAGTTACTTTCATAATAAACAGAAATAACGTACTAAGGAGAAAAATGAATTCTAATGGGGGTAAATATTTACATCTTCTACCCCAATTATTTTGGGTTGTATTTCTTTTAAAAGTACCTCGATGAGCATTTTTCTTGGCTTAATTGTACTTAGATAATCTAAAATAATTAACATGAACTGAACTAGATTAAGTGTTTCTTGTAAGTTGCTATAAGAAATGATTGAAAATATAATGAGGTAACTAGGACATTTGTCATGCTTCTATATAGATACTGATGCTAAAATAAACATGTGTACACTAGGGCTCAGAGCATTTACGAATTTATATTAGAGTACCTTGCATCATAAGAGGAAAGCTTACAATAATTATAATAATTCATTAACTCTATATAGAGGAGAACTTTTATATCATTTAGAGTGCTCTGTAAATGCTTTACCACTTTTAAACACATTTAATGAAAAGAAGAATGGAAAAATAACATCCTTATTCAAGTTTTACAGATGGCCAGAATCCGCTTGCCCATCCCATAACTGTCTAGTAGTTACAGACCATATTCCAAGTATTAAGCTCACAGTCTAGAGAAGACTGATACCAGCAGACTCACAGATGTGAGTATATAATTACAAGTTCAGATGATTGCTACTCATGAAGGAAGGGAATCCAGTTCTTTGATATTACGGAACATGCTTGCCAAGTCTGGGATCTGCGGGGGAAGATCATGAGCTTGGTCTTTGACGGTGGGACCTTTGATTGTTTGATTGGAGAGAGGTGTAGTTTGAGGGAGAAGAGAAAAAAGCTGGGATTGAGCCTGAAGGATGGTAGGAAGAGAAGGATGAGGCCGCAGGAGTGGCCAGAGTAGAAGAGATGCCTAGAGTGGTGTCCGGAAGCTAACAGAAGAGGCGATGCAGGGGAAGGGCATCTGCTGGAGGAACAGGAGGGCCGAGAATTATCCGCAGGATCGGCTGACCTGAGGTCCTGACGACCTTAGAGAAGACGCCTCCTCTCACGTACAGGTGGGAGGGAGGATGAGATGAGTGCAGGTTTGGAGCCCTGCAGGTTTGGCAGCAGGCGTTTGAGGCCGTTTCTGCTGAATGGCCTCAACTTTCTCCGGAAAGTAAAATGGGACGTGATTTGCTGAGAGAGACGAGGGGTGGGGGCTGGAAGTTTGAGGGGAACATTTGAAATAATAGTAGAGAAGACCAAAGAAATGTGCTAGAATTTTCTTTTGGGTGCTCAAGGCTCATGTGAAGTGAGAGATGACTGATTTATAATTAATAATCTGCCTGTCAAGTGAGTTTGCCCAAGAGTGCCTGGCTGCGTGCGGATGGGGAGGAAGCGGCTAGGAAGGTTTACGGAGGGGTGAAGTTGTGCCAGACGGTGCAGATGCAATGGAGAGAGAGCCGCAGGGGAGTTCAGGGCGGTCAGGGCGTTGGCAGGATGTTGCTGAAGTGATGGGCCAAAGAATCTATGCTGGGTAAGGGGAAGACATTAGAAAGGAAAAGAGAGAATTCCACGTGCTGAAGGCCTGAGGAGGCCAAGGGATGGCAACAGGGAGAGGATTTGAACAAGCATGTTGGAAGGGAAGAGGACACGTGAATCAGTGACTTTAGAGATGATGACCTGGTGTGGAATGTGGGTGTGGGCGTGGGTGGTTGAGGCAGGGGAGGAGAAAGTCACTGCAGACAAGGAAACCCAGGCACTGGGAGGCCAGGAAACAGAATGGGGGTCCTTGTGGATGTTAAAGTCATCCAGAATGACGGAAGGACCTGCTGGGGAAGGAGAGGAGGACTAGGAGATGGGTGCCACTGGCTTTGAGAATGAGAAATGTTGGTAGACGACAGCAACAAGGAGAGAGGGAGAGGGGAGATGCAGCTGAGGGTGTCAGCAAGGAAGCGTGGGGGTCCCAGATACACCAGACCCCACGACACCTGGGGTGCAGAGGAACCAATGGCCACCACTTGCAAAGAAATGTCTTGGTGAAACACCAGGTTTCAGGACACAGACGGAACTAGAATACAAGTCTGTAAGTGCAAGTATAATTTTCTGTCCAGCAGATCACAGTGTATTTTATAACATTATGACTTTCACTACTGTTGGTGCTATCACTATCCCCATAATCACTGCTATACATTGTTTTCTAATAATTTATGCTTACAAAGTACTTTGGTGTAAACGTCTATGATTTGCTATCTCTGTAGCACCCAGGTAGATTTCATAAAGGTCTAAGATAATGGGAATTATAAAATTTAAAATCAAAATATTTGGATTGAATAATCTAGGACTCAAAGCTGGAGAGCAAAGAATTAAGTACTTTTGACAAAATGAGTTGGATGATTACTTAGATTCACGGCATTAGTAATGTGTCCATCAGGAAAGTTGATTTGTTTTAGAAAAGTTATCCACATAATTTTCATTTAGCAAATACCTCTTCATCCTCTGTTATTTTTTCTAAGGCAGTGTGGCACCTCTCTCATATAATGATGTTATAGTCATGCTCCACTACCAAAGGTTGAGGACCAAAGCACAGACACATTATTAGGCTGGGACAATCTCTTCAACATGACAGAATGTCATGCAGACCAACAGCTCCCCCAGATGGAATACTTTGCTCCCCAAAAGTAGGCCCCCGTGAAGGCTGGAACGTCGGATTGTACTGACGTTGGCTTTAACCCGGCTCCTGCTTCGTTTTTTCTTAGGCAATGGGATCTCCTTTGCGTTTTATGTTGGAGGTAGCCAGCATGTGCATTTCCTTAACAATGCCATTGGTACACTCGTTTGGAGGAAGTGACAAGAAGGAGATACTATCTTAAAAACAGATTTTTTAACAACTAGCAAAACTACCTCTAAGAGACAGTTAGAATGACACAACTCGGAGGAACTGCACTAAAAGACATTCTGGTTTTGGAGACTGTGGTGGTACTGAATGACACTAACTCTGAGGGAGACGTCCCTTCTGACAGACACAGCGCATTGCTAAGTTCTGTTTCTCTTCTGAATTTCCCCACTGGCTTCAAAAGCCCAGCCTGGACCCTGACCCTAGAGGTTGTGAGATAGGAAGTTCCAAGATTTGTCAAACTAACCTCTTTCAGTTTTACGGTGAAACAATGTGATAATGTGACAGTACAAGCTGACAATGTGATAATGCAAGCCAAATAAAAAGGGGAAAATTCTCCAATGTCTGGATCCAGTTTGGCAATATGGATTTGATCTAAGCTCTTTATCTTGATGAATCCAAAAAATCTCTTTTTTTTTTTCACTAAACAGTTCAACATATATTCCCTCATTTGGAATGGAAAATACCTACAGAGTTTTTATATCATAAGTTCATTCTCATACATAAGGAAAACTTAGGGGGAACAATTTCACATTATATAAGAAAACTCTTTGGGATCTTTGTGGAGATTTAACAATGGCCCCTAGTAACCATGTTACCAAAATTGGTATGCAATAGAGTTCTGACTCATAAGGCAGAATGTTTCAGAAAGGGCGCCTCTCTTTGAAATGCTTGGAGATTGCCTATGGAATGCAACAGCAATTTAGAGCAAGGATGGTAAACTTTTCCTGTAAAGGACCAGATAGTAAATATTTTAGCTTTGCGGGCCCCATGGTTGCTATTACTCATCTCTGCTGCTGTGGTGTGAAAGCTGCCATGGAAAATACATAAACGAACAGGCATGGCTGGGTTCCATGGACACTGAAATTTGAATTTCATGTAGTTTTCATGTGTCATGAAATATTGTGTTTAAAAATTTCTTTCAATCATTAAAAAATGTAAGCCCCGTTTTAGCTTGAGGGCATTACAAAAACCGGCAGCAGTTTGTCAACACATACTGAGAATGCACTGTCAATCAGGGAATTGGGAGGGACTAGGGAGAGAGGACACATATAGTCACCCTTCATTCACTGCCACCCGCTGGAAACACACATGGCCACTCGCAGGCACCGTCAGCAGTTACCTGGGGAGTTTTGAGGTGAGGAGCAGGGTGAACAGCGGGGAGAGAAGCTGTACCCGGGGTGGAAGGCAGCCTGCAGGGGGACGTAGGACATGATCTCTTCTTCAAAGAGACTGCAAATTAAAAGGAAAAGTTAGTTCTCTGTTCCTGAGAAAGTGGTTCACGAATTGAGGTAATAGCAGTTACAGTTCTCACAAAGGAACAAAAGCAATTAGATTTAAATGTGGTATAAAAAGATAGGCACATCATGCTTGCGAATTTTTTGTTTTTTTTTGAGACAGGGTTTCCTTCTGTCAACTGGGCTAGAGTGCAGTGGTGTCATCATAACCCACTGCAACCTCAAACTCCTGGGCTCAAGCGATCCTCCTGCCTCAGCCTCCAGTGCTGGGATCACAGGTGTGAGTCACCACGCCTGTCCTCAGTGTATTTGAAACCCTGTTTCATCATCAGCAAAGTCTCCACCAAGTACTTCATGTTGCTCCTGCTACCTTAGCTGTAAATCTGAAGAGGGTGACAGGCAGCAGGGATGGGGCTGGGGACCCCACTTTGGTGGCAGCTCTAGAATCCTCTAGAACAGGTGGTCGGTGGTTCAGTCCAGGCCCCTTTCAGGGGTGGCTGTGGTGGAGGAGAACTGCCGAGGGAAGCTTTTCTGGAACCGCTGCGGGCTCAGCCCCTTACCTCAGCAAAATGACCAGATCTGCGTCACAGGACAACTTTTCAAGCCCATGATTACCCTCAGTCCGAATGTAATGGATTTTCTCCCTAGAATCATGGGGGAAAGAAAATAAAAATTACACACCAACACATAAGCTAAGGAACAGATCTCTTTTTTTCTCTTCCCATACAGCTGAATAGAGCAAAGTCCTCCTGTGCAGTGTGTTTCACAGTGTTCTAAGCTCGCGTTGCAGGCTTGCAGGATGCGCTACACCGGATACCTGTCCTCGGGATCGCACAGGTGCAGAAGCCAAGGGACGCAGCCACGTCAGGTCCTCAGACAGCTAAGACAGGCAGGACTGGGGCTGGGTGAGTGAGAGCCCCTGACAGACTGCCTTGGTCTTGTGATGTACTGGAGGCCATGGAGGACATGGCGAGTGGGAAGTGAGAAATCTGTGGCTGATGGGAAATTCATGGGAAATTCACGATGCCACACTGGGCACAGAGGGGGCCTGGCCTCCAAAACCTATGAGTCTCCCATCACTTTTGTCTCTAGCTACAACTCGCCTCTTCTGATGAACCTCCAACTCCAACCTGGCAAATTATTTCAATCAGTTTATGGAGGAGTAGCATTTATGTTGATCAAATTAACTTTGTAACGTGCTTCCCTGACATTACCCAAATATTGCAAACATCGTACCCAAGAATCTTTCCATTGCGTGCATGCTTCAGTGGAGTTCAATGTTTTGCCTTTCCTGAGGAGATGCAGCAGAAATCTGGGAAAACTTAAGGACTGATTTTTAAAAAAATATTTAACTTTTTTGGTTTAACCATTTTTATTTTGAGACAATTTTAGATTCACAGGTAGTTGTAGGAAGTAATACAGAGAGATCTTGCATACCCTTCACTCAGTTTCTTCTAACGGCAACATAGGGATAATATTTTAAAAATCTATTTTCAAAAATAGTGTAGATACAACATTTTCCTCTCTATGATTATATTAACTGAATCCAAATCTTCATCATAACTCGTATTAAATATATTGTCAGGAAAAAATGGAATCAACTTGACCTTTGGTGTTGGGATTTTTTTTCCCTAACAACCCTTTCCAAATGAGTTGTGGGGACTTTTTAAAAAGGCAAAGGAAGCTACACAGAAAGAGATTACACAGAGAAAGGCCTCGTGACCCAACCTCTCAGTGGTAAAGCGCCACTGCAGTGGATGCCATTCCCAGAACCTGGGGCGGGGGACGGTGTGTCCACAGCTGCTCCTCTGCCTGAGGACGGCAAAGGGAGCAGGTGGGGGCCCAGCCTGGAGAGCAAGCACTCACCTTCCCAGGTCCCTGCTGCTCCCTCTGCCTGCGTCCTTGAGCCCCTGTCCCTTGCTTTCTCCTCCAAATCCTCATACCACCTCCTAGCCCTCTCGTTTGGAAGATGCTCTGGATGTGCTCCTCTAATTTACCGACTTCAGCCTCAAGAGCAACTCTCAAATTTATAGGCTCTCCCACGATAGTGTCTCCTGTGGCAGGTTATCCTGATGCCCCAAGGGATCCACGTCTGGTTACAGCCCTGGCCTCCCTGCCTGGGGGAGAAAGGGACAGCACATTCTAGGGATCACCTTGATGCCCAAGGCCACCGGGGAAAAGAAGTCCAGAGAGGGCCAAGTCCTCCCAAGTCCTGGACAGCAATGTGCTGTCTCCAGTCACAGAAAGCGGCACCCAGTGCAGTGGTTCTGTCACGGCACCACCACATGGGACACATCCATGTGTCAGCATGCCCAGCACAGTTTGCAGAGAGTTTAGCGGTTCTCTATCAGACATTGTACTGTCTGTCATGTCTGTGAATTTCTCATGCAGACCCAGTGGTGTGAGGAACCTCCAAGTGCCCCTGGGGCTCCATCCCAAGGACACTGAGAACTGGGGCAGATATCTGAGGGTGGGAATGCCATCTGTCTCCTGCATATATTCCTTGGCCATCAGGAAAACTCCAGCGCAAACCCTCCTGGGCCCTCAGGACAGTAGAGCCACCTGCCTCCTTGACATTTTGGCATCTCCACATCAGGACCACTACCACACCCCTTAAAGATAACAGATGCCATCAGCGTTTGGGTTCTCTGGCTCCATCCCCCTCCTCCAATGTGGCTTCCTTGTGAATCACTGCTTGCTGCCTGCTGGGCAGTTTTCTGAGAACTCTAACCTAGCCAGCAACTGGCCTGTGAACCCAAGACAGAGAACCCAGGGTTCCCTGAGAATAGCAATGGCTGAACAGGGTCACAGTCTGCACTTGGGGACCCCAGAGGAACCAGTAAGTTCTTCTAGATGGGGTCATGGGGAAAGATGGTTTTCTTTTCCACTCTTGGATCTTTAAAATGGATCTAATTCATTCTCACACCACACTCACGGGGCAGCAAGAGGTGCTGGCTTCCTGGTTCTCTTGTGCTTGACCTCCTGAAGAGCAAGTTCTTACTCTTGTCTTTCTGCCTTTTTAATTCCATGTCCTCACAGTCGATTTTGGATAGTCATAGTGGGCATTCTGTTTTTCATGAGATATTTGGGTTCTCAACCTGGGGTCCATAGTTGTTTAGGGTCCATTAACTGTTTGAAATTATATGTAAAGATTTATCTTAATATGTAGTGGAGAGTCCATAATAGCTTTCATCAGATCTTAAAGGAGCCCATAATCTTTAAAAGGTTATAGTTTCTATACTAGACAATTTCTGAGGTTCTTCCAATTCCAACATGCCCTGATTTCAAGTACCCCCAGCTCTGGAAAATCATAATCACACAATTCCACACTGCAACAAAACCTTTA
>RJWJ010016146.1:0-34960 GCA_004363605.1 Indri indri
TGACTGCAAACCATAGCCCGGCCCTCCTTGCCTTGCAGGTTCCCTGTAATGTGTGGTTGGCGGGGCGGGAGGCGCTGCCGGTGCTGTTGTTCTGCAACGGGAGCTGGAAATATCAGGGCCAAAAGTACCTGCATGCCAAAGGGGCAGAGCTCCTTTGAGTCAAGCGTTTGGGGTTTAGATTTAAACCTCTGAGTGTCTCTCCCTTTGAAGCCTGAATAAATTGATGTTCTTCCTAGAAGCTCTTTGCTGTGCTTGGCTTTTACTCATTCTGTTCCCTTGGTGGGTAATGCCCTTCCTTGTCCCATCTCAGACCTTAGAGGTCCTAATCATCCCTGAGAACTGATTCCAAATGGCAACCCATCCACCACCACCACCCTCTCATTGTATCTTCTCTCTCTACTTGCACTAGTGTTAGGTATCTGTGTTTGGGTCTGTGCTGGGGGCTGGTTCTTTGAGGTCAAGAACTATGTTTGATTCACTATGTGTCTCTCTAGATGCCTTCTTCCACCTAGTAAAGATGCTCAAAATACGTATGTAAGTAACATTCCCTTGTCCAGGCTTTGGGATGTCTCTCACCCTAAACTGATAAAACACCATGCAACAGACCCAATGGAAGAGGAAATAGCCATGGGATTCTCTGTCCACTACAGCAGGATTCAAAGAAAGCTGCTTTCATACCAGGAAGCCAGGGGATTGCAGCAAAAGGCTGCCTTTAACCAAAGACCTTTGATAGGAGGGAACATCTATTATGGAAGGTTGAGACCCTGGGACTCCTGTCTGGGCTTCCTCTGCCATGAGACCTGCCACTCCTCACACAGTTGCCTATGAACAGGATGCCTCATTTCAGGGTGCACTGGGAGCTCTGGCCTGTCCTTGGCACTCTCTCCACTGGTTGCCTGCTGTCAGGGTTCCCTCCTGACTAAAGCCATAGCACAGACCAAATTGAAGAAATTGGAATACAAACACAGCTCCTACGAGGAGTTGGTCCAGTGTCACTCCAGCTCATAGGCTTGTTTTTACCCAGGGGGGCTTTGAACATCCTAGTATGTGGGTCCATACGACTGGTGTGTTCTCAGCCGGGAATATGCAGCTCTAACTTCTAATTCTTAGGGAACTCAGAGGTTGTCTGCACACAATGCAATTCATTTCTTATTAAGCACTGTACACATCCAACTATGGCTGAGAATTTAGAAGGAAACAAATTCAAACTCCAGTTTAATTTCCTTTTTTCCTGTTTGGCTCCAAGCTCAGTAGGTGATCTTACAAGTTGACAGGGGCAACATTGCACCTATTAGCACTCATCAACCAAAAGTAGATTGTTAGGGTTTCGATAAATGTTTTGTGAATTGGATTTAGGTTGATGAGAAAATAAATTAAGTCAGAAATTCTTTGAGGCAAATTACATATTGAAATGAACAGTTTGATGCTCGTTCTCTCCCCACCCTTAAAAAAAAAAAAAAAAAAAAGACCGCAAGAAAGGGAAAAAAGCAGAAATCTTGTTTTCCTAAGCTGTGAGAATTTCTTCTGCCGCTACATCTGTGAATGCTTTACAAGGCAATGTCTACAGTTGGAGTTTTACAGCGTATGTTTGATTGGAGTTTACATGACATCTGGGGCTGTATTTTTGGAGAAATTCCAAAGCTAGCTATTTCCAGTTTTTAATCACCAGGGTATTTATTTTCTACCCTGGCATAATTGTTCGTGGCTCCACATTGATTTTTTATGGGAGACAATGCAAAATGAAAATCAGGGTGAATTAGTAATGTGATCTTGTATCTGTCAAGACTTGATGGCTCTTACCTGCTCTAGAGGCTAGAAGGCAACATGCTGACCTCATCGTGTTGGAAAATTGAACACATCGCTGTTGTCAAGGACAAAACACTCTCAGTCACAAGAACAAAGGCAGCTGGAAAGGCTAATGAGCAAAGAGGCCAGGCACCCCCGACAAGCACACAGCCTCCCTGCCCCACTGATCAGAACCTGGGTTCGTGTCTGCAGCCGCGGGTTCCACGTGCACAGGGGTAGGCTGTGCAGAAATTATTTCCACCCCTTCCTATTGAGAAAGTAAAACACCACAATCGAGCCGCCTGCTCCTCCGTAAGTGAGTGAATAAGCGCTTGCTTTTCATTGTGGTTTTATCGAACAGCCTGGCGTGCGTGCGGGTCAGCACTGGGGCAAAGGCTGCTCACCCACAAACTCACCAGGGTCTCTCCTGCCCAGCGTTATGGGATTTTTTTTTTCCTGGACATTGTGGGGTTTTTTTCATATGCTTTTGGATTAAGCTATTTACACTCAAGAGACAGCAGCCACTAGACCTGTATCTAAGAAGGTAAGTGATTTGCCCAGGGTCACACTAGCTAGTGGAAGAGCTAGTCTTTGCAAGATTCCTTCACATAAACCAAAGCAGCCGAGGTAGGGAGGATAAATAAAAAGGAGGGCGAAGTGAGGGACTGAGATTTTTATGAGCTCCATGAAATGGAACAGCTCAAAGAGAAAATTGATAGATAGCGCTTTCAGGAGCCCCGCCTCCCCCTCCGGCTGCTGGCTTCACCTTTCTCCAAGCCCTCTTTTTCTCCCAGTTCTGTCTGGGCAAGCCCTGAGCTCCTGGAATGCATCTTTTGCCTTCCTTATCTGGGAGCTAATCACTAAATAGCAGGTGGCGAAGATTCTGTTTTTCATCTCTCCTGCTCTCTCCTCTTCTCTCTTTTATTCATTTCCTCGGGCTATGAATTTCTGAATCTTAAAACAGGAAACCTCCCTGATTTGTTCACACCTGGAATATCATTCTCTCTTTGTTTGAAGAGTATAGAAATGAGCGGGAGAATCAAGAGAAGGAGCAGTTGCCTAAAGAGGAAAGAGAGATGTCAGGACGCAAATGTTAACACACACACTCTGAGAGGCACGTACGCACGCACGCATTTTAAACTAAGCAGTCTTTTCTTTCAACTCCTGTATTTCGCTCCTCTTCTCCACTCCCAGCAAATACCTTACAAGACAAAGAGTATTTACTGTGTGTCACTTCAGTTATCAACACTCCACACAAATAGGTTGACAGAGGAAACAGGCAAAGTACATTTGCAGGCTTGTTTGGGGTTGAAATAACAACTAGACTGCCTAAAGGCTCCCGGAGATTGGCTGAGTTTTTGCTCCTGCAAATGTTAGAAGCTGGCTCTTGAGAGAAGCTTTCATCAACATCCCTGTCCCCGTGGGTGTCAGGAAGTCTCAGTCTTCTTTAAGTGAGGCATTCAGTCCTCTTCATGGATTTCCCATTTTTGGAAAGGACCTTGGGAGGTCAACTGGTCCAGGCTCCTGGCTTTAGTCATAGCATTTGTCTCTAAACCTGCAGACCAATGTTTGTGGTCCATTGAACATTAAACTCCCTATGAGGAAAATGGAACAAAATATTGAACACAAGGATGTAAATCTAAATCACGGTTTCTAATCTCTGGGCCCTAGGAGCCATGGGAGCACCATATTTGCATGAGTCAGTGCCTAAAGGTTGAGCAGATAGCATGACTAATACATATTCTAATACATCTAATGTATTTATTCATTCATTCCACAAATATCCATAAAATTGTTGCTTTGTGCCAAGAACTGTGCTAGGTGCTGGGTATCCAAAAGATAGTGAACAAGTCAAACTGACTCTGCCCTCCCGGAGCTTCCAGTCCAGTGGTGATGACAGGGACAAAGAGCTTCGGGAACACAGAGTGAGAGCAACAACTCAGATATGGCATATTAGATAGAGAAACTTGTGATTAATAGAATTCGGATTTCTTTAAACATGTTAGTCTCTCTCTGCTATTAAGCATTTGTTCTACCAATGCATTCCTATGTATATTTTTATCTGCAGGATTAAAATGTGGTCTCCTTACTAAAAAGGCTTCATACCATGGACCTACGTCATCCCCAAGGGATACCTTTTCTATCCCAGGTAAACGAATTAAATAGCAATGTAGGAGTGAAGGGAAAACTTCCCCTTCACTCTTGGAAGGTTTACTGAAAAACCAACACACAAAAGGCAGATTAATAAAAGAAGAGGCATACAAATTTATCATTGTGCATGGGGGAGAATCACAGAGTGATCACCCTTTTCCCATAAGGCCCGGATGCTTACATGCCCTATAAACTTTCCTAGGGGAAAGGGATGTGGAAGTGTAGATGATTTTAAGGGAATAGTAAATGATTTTTAGGAGAATTCAATGGGCTTAAAGAATATACAAAGGCCTGGGACAAAGTCTGTTGGGCCTGCAGAGCAGAAAATGGTTTAAGACAAAAGTCTGCCCAGGTTTGTTGACAGACTTCAGTCTTTTTTCCTGTGATGTGAGTTCAGTTAATGAAAACTCAGGGAAAGGACCAGAGGTAATTATTTTCTTCTTTGATAGGTCCAGATTTTAGGCAGATAAGGGGACTTCAGGGAATAACTTCACCATGTACTTTGGGAGAGGTAAACAATTGAGAGATAGGAGTGGGGAAGAAAGGAAAAACAATTATTCTCCTTGGCGAGTCTGTCCTGTCTCTATGCAGATGGGGAAAAGTCTCTTCCAGCTTCTGTTGGTCTCTAAGGGCCTTTAATTCAAAATACTCATTATACCAGGGAGCCATATTTTGGGGTGAAATTCCCTGCAAGGAGCGATATTTCACCAATACTCCAGCAACCCAAAGGTAGGCAGTTCTTTGCTAGATTTGAGCTGGCTTTGTTTTACTGAAAGTTAATCTCAGAGCTCTCTGTATCCCATCACCCAAGAATGCTACCTCTCTGGGGAACCCTGTAGAAATCAGGAAAGGGCAAACCCATTTGGTCCCAGATTCCACCTCCCCAGGGGATAGCCCCATCTCCACCCTCTTGACATGGGTGAGGCTGCAGGCAAAGGCTTGTGGTTGATTTTGGTATGCTGTGGAATAGCAGGCCTGGAGCCACGGGACGTGACTTGTCGCTCTATTAGACGCACTGGATAATCTCCAGAAAAAAAGAAATGAAGCAAAGATTAGATGGGAGGATTTTCCTGTCAAGAATTATGAATGCAAAAATAACCCAGAAAATAGAGCTGTATTTGAATAGGGGCCAGACATGATCATGGACAGTAAGACTTGTTAACCATGAGGTCCTACTTAAATCTAAACAATCCGATTTATGTAGCCAAAACGTTTGTACCCCCATAATATGCTGACATTTTTAAAAAAATAATTTTTAAAGCAAAAATAAATAAATAAATAAGACAAAACAATTCTCCAAATCTCAGCTCCCAGTGGGGTCTCTATGTGCATATTCAAGGGTAGAAGTATTATAGGGACATTTATGGTATCAATTCTGCATTAGACAATATGATGGGCACTAAGCCTACAAATACTAACAAGATATAGTCTTTCAACTGTCTTTTTTTAGTAAAGAAAAGGGAATTGGCAGTACTCATCAAAAGGACGATTAAACAGTATTTTAAGCTTTATGACGATGGGCAGAACAGCAACATGAAAGCAGGTCAAAGCGCTGGGTTTGGAGGGTAGAGACTGAGTTCTGTCCTGGTTTTATGTCTAATTCGATTCTTACCTTTGGCAAATCACCTTCCTCTTATTGCCAACTCAGTTTCCTGACCTGTAAAATGTCAAAAGTTACTTCCAGCTTCTAGTTTTATGATTCCAGGTCCAGTACCAGAAAGGATTTCCTGTAAAGGTCCCCTTAACACATCTGTTTGGTATCCTTCCTACAGATCTCTCCCTGCAGAGCAGAAACTCCACCTGTTTGCGTTCGGCCCAGCTTGTGGGATGAGATATTTCCTGACAGATCCCAAGAGTCTCCCTCCTCAGGTCCTCTCCATGAGAAGTCCTGTTAAAGGAAGGAAGCCAAATGGTGAGGCCAATTTAAAAAGTATCCTTTAGGAAAAGGATCTGTTTACTTCGTGGCTAGGAACTTAAAAAATGTGTGCATTGTATGTCCCCCTCCCGCTTCCCTCGCCCCACTGCCCCCATGGCCACAGAAAGAGAAAGCACAGCAGAGACTTGGCACAGTTAGACCTCACCCATTCTCAGCCCTGGTCTTTCACTGAGGTAATACCTGTGCCTACTGCCAACTGGACCTGTTGGTGTCTGCAACTATTGCTTCATTCTGACTCATCACACTCCTTGTGGCAGTGAACCCAGAAGCCATTGTTTCCTGGTGATCTCTGCCCTACTTTTTCCAAAATTCCGCGAGGCAGCCACGGAGCACTGTGGGATGGGTTGACTTTCCCTCGGGTAGCCAACGGCCGTTGGCACCGTTACCTCCTGATCCCCTTTAAGCCCTGGGGAGTTCCAGAAGGGTGGGCCCCTCCTAAGTCACGATATAGAAGTTCCAGTAAAAGCTTCCCAGGTTCTGCCAATTCTGCAAGGGACTTTTAAAGAGCAAGATCTAGGAGCCCGAGGCCCCCATAAGGTACTCCACGGCCCGCATAAGGTACTCCATGGACTCCGGCCTCCAAGCCCAGTTAGCTGGGGAGAGGGAGCACGGTGGGATGAGCACTTGCACGCTGAGGTCGGATAAACCCCAGGTGACCAGCCCCCATGCACCATAGAGCTGTTTGCAGTTCCACAGACCTTGCTGTATTTTAATTCCATGCCTTTGCTCATGCTGCCTGATCTTTCTGGAATGCCCTCTCCCACTCCTCTGCCTCTCCTCACTGAGCCAACTCCCACCTATCCTCAACACTCAGCTCAAACGTCACCTCCCCAGGATGTCCTCGCTGACCCTCCCCACTGCGCTGGATGCTTCCCTGATGCCCTCGGTGCAGCTCCGCCCGCACACCGACCACAGTGGCTATAACTACCTGTCATCCTCACCTACACTGCGAACCTCCTGTGCGGCAGAACCAACTCATCTTATTCACCTTTGTCCCTCTCCATAGCCTAATACATAGCCTTGTATGTTTATTGCATGAATAAATGATCTGGGTCATCCATTTAGTAGTAGTGTGTTCTGGACAGTTTAATTCACTTCCCTGAGCCTCAGTTTTCTCATCTGTAGACTGGAGACAACAATCCATGACTCACAGAGATTTTGTTCATGTCAAGGGGTAACACGTGTAAAGGCCTCTGCAATGCTGACACGTGGGCACAGAGAGTTAATCACACAGGGCTGCGGATCTGCACAGGAAGTGATATTAAAAAAAAAAAAAAAAAAGCAAAAGAAGCAAGCTTATTTCAGAGCAATGAAGAGGAGTCACTTTGCAGTCCCTCTTCTCTACGGATATGTTGTCCCAGCCACTAGCTCCCTCACTGCAAAGGAGCCTGGAAGTCTCTTTCTTTCTTTCTTTGTTTCTTTCTTTCTTTCCTTCCTGCCTTCCTTCCTTCTTTCTTTCCTTCCTTCCTTCCTTCTTTCTTTCTTTCTTTCTTTCTCTCTTTTGTTTCTCTCTTTTCTTAAATGGGAAACACAGAAGTGTGTCATTCCTAAAAGTTGTCCTGGGAATGCAGCATCTATAGCTATAATATTGATTAACATAGTTACTCTCATCATTTCTTCCATTGACCTCACAAGCTTAGACCTCCCCTTTTGTAAATAGGTCCTTTCGACTGAGACCAGGCTTACCCAGAGAGTTTCTGGTGGTTTATCCACACACTCTGGGGAGGAAAAGAGAAAGCAGCAGTGATCAGAGCCTCCTGGAAACTCAGCAAGTAGCCTGACACTTGGAGGGTTTGTTCAAAGGATCCAGTGAAGTTTCCGAGTCCTAGAGGTCAGGAAGCAAGTGCACACTACCAGAAGGCCCGGCAGTTACCATGTTGGCAAGTGCTGCTGGCTCCACCCCACAATATCACGCCACAGAAACCAGCCCCTCCATCCCCCATCCCCAAAGCCACACACGCTCCCCAACTAGCCCCCAGCACACTGTCTGTTCGCCTCTGGAGACACGCAGGGCTCTCCACTGGTCAAATGCCCCCAAATCCTCTAGTGAGTCAGGCTGAACCAGCCCTTGAGTCATTACAGCATGTCTAACCCAGG
This sequence comes from Indri indri, assembly GCA_004363605.1. NCBI lineage: Eukaryota > Metazoa > Chordata > Mammalia > Primates > Indriidae > Indri > Indri indri. The sequence goes on from RJWJ010016146.1 coordinate 7,970, forward strand.
GTTCATTTATTCAACAGTCACTGAGCACATTCCCATTGTCAGCCTCTGTGCTCGGCACTGCAGGATGCTGCCTTCGGAACATGCTTGACGGCCTTTCTCCCCAAGTCACCTCGTGAAGCAGAAACCATTTTAATCAAGTAGGGTGAGTCAGGAGCTTGGCATGGAGGTGTTACCAAGGAAGATATCTGTGCCGAGCCTGCGTACAGATCATTAGTATGTAATTCATTCTACAAGGACACGCGAGGTGGTGTAAAACCACTCCCAGGGACCCGCAAGACAGTCATCAAAGCAGAGCATGGGCGCGGTGGCAAGTGGGTGGGGGCATCGGGGATGAGGGAAGAGCAAAGGAAAGAAGGATTTCTCCAGAAGACCTGCTGCTTTTAAACTCAACCATGTCCAAAGAACCAGGAAGCACTTTAGCAACTGCCCCATGGTCACTTCCAAAGCATCCTCAGATCTGAGAGGTGGAGGGGAGTGAGCTCCTTATAGGGAAACTGACGGAGAGTCATGGTGGGGACTAGTTTGGATTTGGCAACATGGGCTACTGTGAGGGTTTTAAAACACAAATATGCAGAGCGCAGAGGATTCGTAGGGCAGGAAACTACTCTGTATGATGCTATAATGGTGAATATTTGTCCTTATACATTTATTCAAACCCATAGAATACACAACACCAAGAGTGAACCCTACTGTGAACTATGGACTTTGGGTGGTAACGATGTGTCAATGTGGATTCATCGATTATATAAAATGCACCACTCCGTGGGGCACGTTGATAATGGAAGAGACTGCATGTGTGGGGACAGGGAGGAGAGCGGAAATCGCTACCCCTTCCTCTCAATTGTGCTGTGAACCTAAAACAGCTCTAAAAAAATGAAGTATATTAAAATAAAAAAAACTAAAAATTCAAAAAAAACACCTGTCCACAAATTCTTTGACACTCCTCCTAGGGAGAAGTAAGGTCTTCATCTGTTCCCCTTGAATCCGAGTGAGCTTCTGACTTGCTTGTAATCAAGGGAATGTGGCAGAAGCTATGTTCCGTGACTTCCAAAGCCAGGTGGTAGAAGACCTTGCAGCTGCCATCTTCTTCTCTGGAACACTTGCGCCTGGAGCTCAGAACCCTGAGCCGCTGTGTGAAAATCCTAGTGCTCTGCAGGGGCCATGCTGCGAGGAAGCTCAGGCGTCTGGGGCGGTCACGTGTGAGTATGCTGGCTGACAGTCGCAGCTGAGGGCCCAGCCCAGAGCCAGCATCACCATCGTGAATAAGTGAACCTCCTCGTGATCTCGGTTCCCCACAGCTCCAAATTCCCCCCAGCCTTTGAGTCTTCCCAGATGAGGCCACAGATGTTGTGGAGCAGAGATAAGCAGTCCCTGCTGTGCTCTGTTCACATCCTGGCATACAGGATCTGTGAGCCAAACAAAATGGCTGTTTTGCACCACTAAGTATGAGCCATCTGTAGTGATGGGGAAGGGGGTGAAAGTGAAAGGTATTAGAAAAAGAAGAGAGAGAAATGAACAGATCAGAGAATGACACCATGGAAGACAAACAATGACCAGAACAATGCTGTTTATACAGATGGTCCACAACTTATGATGGTTTGACTTACAATTTTTTAACTTTCCAATGTTGCAACAGCAACATGTTCAGTAGAAACCTTGCCTCGAATACCCATATACCATTCTGTTTTCCACTTTCAGTAAATTACATGAGATATTCAACACTTTATCATAAAATAGGCTTTGTGTTAGATGATTTTGGCCAACTGTAGGCTAGTGTAAGTGTTCTGAGCATGTTTAATGTAGGCCAGGCGTACTAAAGGCATTTTTGACCTATCCTATTTTCAGCTTATGATGGGTTTATCAGGACAGGACCCCAGTGTAAGTTGAGGAGCATCTGTACTGTTTTCTTTTTTGAGGTGAAAAAAGAACCAAATGTAATTGCATTTCATTCATGATCCCCGGGCCCTGCTCCTGGCGGCATAGCCTTGTGGTGGTCAGTGGGCACTCACATGCCTCTCTTTTACTGCCACCTTGCTCAAGGGGACAGGAATCTCCTGTCCCTCAAAGCCCCCCTCCCCCCATGGTTGGAATCCAAATGACTTCACAGTGGACATCGTCTATTTCAGGTTGGCTCCCTGGAGAAGTGCTGTAGTGGGCCTGATTTGAAGGCTTGCAGGAGGTGGGGGGAGGGGGGTTATCTGATGATTCAGACCTGGCCAGGGGCTTCTAGAGCTGGGGCTTCTGCCACTCCTTGCTTCTTCCTCACCCACCTCTCAGGGGTTCTTTAGGAGGTGACAAGGATCGTGTCTCCCCAAAGGCATTCCAGAAATTGCCCTGAGATTGTTGACAGTTGTCACACTAAAAGAGACTCTAACCAGCACTAGGAGTGCTGATTTAATCCTAGCTTCAGGGAGTTTCTTGTTGCAAAGAGCTCTCTTTATTTACTCTTTGAATCTCTTTTATTTCCACTGCTTGGAAAAAAAGGTCACCTTTTCACCCCTACTTCTCCCACCAGACCTCTAAGAATATTTATCCTTGTTTAAACAGTCCCTTATTAGAGCTCAAGTTCATTTTAAGAAAAGCCTTCAACTCCTTTGCTCTAGGAGGAAAGGGAGGGTGGACTCAACGGACCCGAGCCAGGAGCCTGGGAGCTCACCCAGCGGGCAGGTCGCAGGTTGGGAAGCAATGAGAACCTTCGGATTCCTTGGGGACAGGTGTGGTCAGGCTCCATACATTCGGTGGAGAAGTGGGCAGGGGTCCCGGATCTTTAGGGTTCACCCATTGATCTCCATTTTGGTTTTCTGAACAGCTCCATTTTCTAAGGGCCCACACATGTTGTCAGAAAGCCTTTCCATCTATTTTGGTTTACTCTGATTTCAATCTCCTCCTTCAACTTGGCGAGTGAATAAGACCTGAAGTTACGGATTATTCAAATTGGAAGAGACATTAGAACTCACCTAAGTCAACCCACAGGAAGGGAAAGTAACGTATCCATGGTCACACAGCAAAGGTTCTACAGAGTCAGAGGCAGGACTAGAACTAGGGTCTCTGCCCCCAAGCTAGGGCTTTTTGCAGTGTGCTATCAGACTCACCACCCCACCCCCTCTACCACACACACACACACCCAGTTGGCCATCCCAGAGAGGATGGATGAATTTGGAGAATCTGCTTGAGATCAACCAACCAGAAGACTTCTGGTGCCAAAACCCCCACTCCTTCCTCCTCTCCTTCCAACCCAGTTCCAGCCTCCTAAACCTCTAGAATATTTTGGAGGTGAGCAAAAGCAATCTGCTAAGGCAATGCTCCATTCTTTAAGCATCCTTAGAATTAGAGCTCCTTCCCATTTTAGAAATTAAGACTTTCCCACCCTCCAGTCTCTCCTCTTTTCATTCTCCTCCCCACCCTGGCTCTGATTTCATGTCTGTTTTTCTGTTTTCTTGGCTACATGAAACATTTTCACATGGCCAAGCTGCCATATAGACTATTTCTTGTAAATGCAAACACTATACTTGGACATACCGATAAAACTCAACTGTGGTCAATGAGCTGTTTGGGGGGGGGTTCAATAAACCATATCCCTTGAACACATTTTGGAACAAACTGAAACACCAAGAAAAGAAGAACATGATTAGTTGCAGACAGTGGAGGAACTACTTCAACACAAAGATTGTAATACAGGGACAGATTGTCCTATGTTGCAGCTGGTTGTGTAAGTGTCTGTTTTTCTCACTGGAACTGACTGCTTAATGGTTTATATCATGTCTGTTTCAATTCTGCATCCTTCACATCCTCAACATAGTGCTTTTCACACATGAGGGCCTGTATGTAGACATGTTTGCTAAATTGAATTTTTTTTTTTTTTTTTTGAGACAGAGCCTCGCTCTGTTGCCCAGGCTAGAGTGCCGTGGCATCAGCCTAGCTCACAGCAACCTCAAACTCCTGGGCTCAAGCGATCCTCCTGCCTCAGCCTCCCAAGTAGCTGGGACTACAGGCATGCGCCACCATGCCCGGCTAATTTTTTCTACATATATATATTTTTAGTTGTCCAGATCACTTCTTTCTATTTTTTAGTAGAGACAGGGTCTTGCTCTTGTTCAGGCTGGTCTAGAACTCCTGACCTTGAGCGATCCACCCACCTCAGCCTCTCAGAGTGCTAGGATTACAGGCGTGAGCCACCGCGCCCGGCCAGTTGAATATTTTTAAATGTTGGGACGGTATACTATGTGGTAGAGTGCTAGATGTCTTCATGGCTTTTAAAAAATTGATCCCTGTGACCAACCTGTATCAGTTATTTATTGCCACAATAGTGACATTTTACAAACCACCCTAAAACTTAGTAGATTAAAATAATAAGCTGCTCCTATTTTTGATGGGCTTACAGGTCAGCAAGCCAATTCTGATGATCTAGGCTAGGTTCAGTCCATCTTTCTGGAGTGCGTTCATGCATCTGTGGTTAGAGAATTTGATCTAAGGTGGCTTGAGCAGGGGCAACTGCAATGAATGGGGCCTCTCCTCATACGATTTTTCATTTTCCAGCAGGCTAGCCCAACCTTATACTCATGGTAGAGACAGCAGGGTTTTAAAGACCAAGCAGAAACATGCAAGGCCTTTTGAGGTCTGGGCTCAGAACTGGCACACTGTCATTTGGACCACGCTCTATTGGCCAAAGCAAGTCACAAGGCCAGTCTCAAATTCAAGAGCTGAAGAAATCAATTCCACCTCTTGACGGAAGGAGCAGCAAAGTCACATTGCGATAGGTTGAAAAACTATGGTCACTTTTGTAATCAATCCACCACATAAGTCTAATTTTAAGATGAAGGAAGAAAACAGAAATAGTGAAAATGCTATAAAACTGGATTGTGGTGATAGTTGCAGTTTCAGTAAAACTACAGATTTATTAAAAATCATTGAACTGTACCATTACAATGGGTGAATTTTTTGATACATAAATTATCCCTCAGTAAAGCTGTTGAAAAAAAAACCGAAAATATTTTTTAAAATGCATTGAAGATCACTCAAATCATAATTATCCAAATCTATATTTAGACTCAGGTATTCTAGCATGAAACTCAGTAATCTTTCCATTGCAATACATTTATCATACCTAAAGTATTAGATTCTCAGAAGCAGGGAGTCTCAGAACTAGAAAGAACTTCTACAGATTATTGAGTCCATCTCTCCTTCAAGCAGGTGAATGTGTCAGCCATCTACTGCAGGTGCGCAAATCCTCTACTTAGGTTGAAAATAGAAACTCTCTATAGGAGACCTGAGCCAGGTGAAAAAGATGTCTCACTTTCTTACATGCTTTTGGGATCCAGGGTGAGTAGTACTAGAAAGAACTCGAACCACTGTTCTTTCCAGAACCAGAAACTGCAGACAATTTTTTTAGATTTTACTCCTCTCATTTACAGTGAGCATCTCCTGAGTAGCCAGAGTCCCTAATGTGCTCTGATTCTGGTATTAACAGCATTCACTTTTGCGTTTTCCTTCTATTTTATTACCCAGTGTCCAAATCTAAACGTCCTCTTTAGGGCTGAAAGGGGTTGCATTCAAATCAAAGATCGCCCAAGGAATTTCCTTTGTGGGTGAAAACCTCTGACATGAGGGCTCTGGGAAGGAGAACAGTCTCTAAAAAGGTGGATGCATACAACGTGGTCCTTCTTTTGCGAGCACGAGAGGTCTGCAAGGATCATGAACAAATGGAAAGTGGCTGGTTTTACTCTATAATTTGGACTTGTTTTCTGGAGGGAAAAAAAAAGAGTGGAGTCCTGAGGAGAGGCATCCAGCGCTCCATAAACAGAGCTTTGAAGAGCAAATTGAGCGCCTTTCATCCATGGCACACGGACCACATCAAAGCTGCCCGAGGAGCATCCCTCACCCGACGTCAGGCAGGTCACGCAGACATCATCAAACGCTCTTTCAAGATATTGTGAACCAGAGTCAGAGAGAGAAGAGGAGGTAGGGAGGAGTGCCGGAAATAAGATCACAGGGACGGGAGCCAAGGCGGAGAATGAGATGCAGCGGCAAAGAGCATGTGGAGGGACGAGGAAGAGGAAGGAGAGGGGAGAGAGACGCACGGGAGGAGAAGCAAACAGAGAGCAGCCGACAGGAGCGGAGGGGACCGTGCAGCAAAACAGAGTAAAAGTCAATCAGCAGCCAAAGGGAGGTGGAGAAAGGAAGCTGGGAAACCGGAGGGAGAAACAGCCTTTCTGGAGGTGAGAAGGCCGTGGTGGCAGCCATCTGTCCCAAGGGTTTGTCATCTGCCTGGACTTTTCTTGAAGATTAGTCAGAGCAGCCCTATTTTCCACATTGTAGAGGAACATCGTCACATCTCAGTAAAAGGGGGCGGAGAGCAAAGGAAGAGCAAACGCTTCCATCTTCTTCCTCTCCAGCTCCCCAAACTACGTTTTATACACGAGGAAGGGCTATTTGATCAGCCTGGCTGGCTTCATTCAGGCTCTGAAAATCGGAGGGAACACAGTCATTAGAAACCAGCCTGGTGTCCCCCTAGTCCCCCAGTGGAGTGATTTCATCTTTTATTACAACAAAGCTCAGGCAGTCATGTATCAGCTCAAGCTGTAAACCTGCCTTCTTCATAGATCAAGTTCGATTTCCCAACTAATTGGAGGGAAACAAACCCACTCCTGAGTCAAACTGAGAAAATTTCCCCATCTCTGTACGGGACCTGGCTCTGTCCTAATCAAGAGGTAAGGGCCTGGGGGGCTGGCTGTTCCATGTGGAGCTCTGGACAGCCGGGGGGTCAACGGGAGGGCACCCCATAAAGAGATATTAGAAATAACAATGCATGAAAAGACAGGGTCCTAGTAACAGCCTAACTATTGGTACTCCCTGAACATTGGTTGAAATAAGGCAAGAAACTAGGAGCAATTAGATAGCAGTTCCCAATTCTTAACTGAAGGGTTTAGATAGGAGCTGAGAGAATAATAACAGTAGCTAGAATTTATTGAGCCAATCATTTTTAATGCACCATTCTACTTAATCCTCACATCAACCTTCTCAGGTAGATATTCTTCTTATTAATATTCCCATTTTACTGATGAGGAAACAGAGGCTCAGAGAGGTTAAATGACTGGCCCAAAGTCACAGAACGAGAAGCGGTGGAGCAATATCTGAGCTGCAGCTGACTCCAGAGCTGGTCTTAGCCCCTCTGTGGCCCACATGGCTCGAGTGGCAGATGGATATGATGGAAGAGCACGTTGGCCCCATCTACAGTGAGCAGCGTGCAGGGCGGGCAGAAAGGGAACAGCCCTGAAGCAGGCACTGAGGAGCAGGCTCAGTCCAGTGGGGAAGGGATCCGGGTTTGCAGCAGGATGGTAACAGTCCATGTCGCAAAGACGAGGCCAATTTGCAACACGAAAAATTTTTGAGCTTTGAGATAAATGGTGCAGTCATTCACCAAGACAGAAAGTAGCATTACGGTGGGCAGCAACAAGCTTAGGGAGCTCCCTAAACTTTTCTATTTCACTTTATGAAAGCAGAAGACCAGAAAATTGTCTATAATTACTGAGCCATCGGCACTTAATCACAGCACCTCTTGCATGGGCCAACATGGCAAATGACTGCAAGGCATTAATGAGTGTCCTGGAGTCCTCCTCCCACCCCCAGCTCTGCCAGGGAACACACTGGCAAAGGAAGCTCTCCCAGCGCACCCTGTGCAGCAGAGGGCTCCGAGCACAGGCTGTGTGGTCAGACGGACCTGTGTTCGCATCTTGTCTCCACCACTTACTACCTGAGTAAATTTAGACACTTTGCCTAACTTCTCCGAGCCACACTTTCTTCACCTGTAAAACGGGGGCTATAAAAATACCTCAGCACCAGGTAATGTTAGGATAAAATAAAAAGATGAATGCATAACACCTAGAACAATGCCTAGCATATAATAAGCATTCCAAGAAAAGCAATTATTATTATATTCTCCCACCCCTTCATCTTACCCATTTGAAGCTTAAAGAGGAAGAGGCGAAGCAAGCGAAATTGCTTACATAAAAGCCAGAGAGAGCCTGGCTGTCCCACCAAAGGCAATAATTACAAAGCTGCTTCAGAGCACGGAGAGTTCCAAGAATGGAATACACATTTGGAACAAGTTCATTAAAAAATTGCTTACTCATAAAAGCCACTATCGTTAAGGCCTGACGAATGGAAGGCACGGCACCGATAAATAAGAAGCCGCAGTAAACAAGCCGACTACCCAGGGTCCCTTGATTGCCGTCTTCCCATCCTTCAACTGTTTCTTAACCTTTTATGGGGTTATAATGACAAGTTCAGGTAGGTTTTATGTGCCTGTTTACTCTGAGTTTTCCCCAAACTCCAAATAGAGAGAAGAAACCTCCAGGCTTGTGTGCTTCGTCTCCCAGAATGCAACGAGGCAGCCGTGGCCCCAGCAGGCCTGGCTCCCCCTGTGCCCGCCGTCACCGCCTGCCTAGAGTCCCCCGGACCCCAGGCACCTCTGCTCCAGTGCGTCCCCTCACATCTCCTGGGTCCACTCCAAGAAGAGCTGTCTCCCTCCCAGTCTGTGCCCTGCTCCCCAATAGGTCACCTTCACGGGAGTGCAATGAGTCCTAAATGGAAAGTCAGGTGACTGGGATGACAATGCAGCCCGTACACTTACTAACTGGACATTGTCACTTAACTTGCCTGAGTCTCAGTTTTGCTGTCTATAAAATGGGGATAATGAACTCCCTTCATAGTGTTCCTGGAAGGTTACATAAGTTTATAGTCACGAACTTGCCCTAAAGAGTGTCTGGCACATGTGGCAGAAGCTGCAGTTAGTTGATGACAATGATTAAGCACCCCATATCTGAGCTCTGTCCCACGAACTTGGGGGCAGGGGTGGCAATGGGAAGAGAGGAATGCCCACGAGGGTCCACCCTCCGAGTTTTGTGTCCCCATGCAATAGAAATCAATAAGACTTGAGATGCTTCCAAAGGGTTTCCAAGTGCAGATATGACCCAGGAAATGGGGTGAAGAGAGCTGGGTGCAGGTACCCTCCCCTGTACTCACCCCGCCCCTGCCTTCCCCGCCCCCCAGGACTTGGCTATGTCTTCCTCCCTTGCCAAGGGAAGGCCAGTAACATCAGAAAGGAAGCAGCTTAGTGCTTTTACAGAGCCTGGGGCCAAACACAAACTCATGCCAGCATTTACCAGAAACGATGGTAAATCTTACAAATTCTTACATAACGAAAGCAAGTATTTTCTGTGCCCACATTCTCCTTTTCCACTCAAGCCCCACCTACATGACTACAGTTTTTCGGGAGGTTAAAACAAAAACTATGTGTCACTTAGTTACACAAATCAACAGCCAATTTGGGCTTTGAAAACCTTTACTTATTTTGTAAAAAGGGGACTAAAACACTAAGTAAGGAGTTTGGGGAGCCAAATCCTTCCAGAGCAAAATTTTCTAAAGAATCAGCTTTCTGGATGCGGGTACCCATTGTGCTTGGAGACGGGAAATATCTGGCTTGGATTTGATTATGCAAAGGTTAGGTTGTTAGCCATCCACTCTCTTATTCTAGAAATATTTATGAATACCCACTGTGTGCAAAGCATTGTGCTAGGTGCTGAGACACAAAGATGAGAAGGTTCAAGAAGTAGAGGCAGGCTGTCTCTCAACCAAGATGCTGCTGGAGACTCTTCTCAGTGATCTTTTTAGCCTTAGCAACAAGGCATGAATTAATATTTCATTAGAATCTTCATTCCACTGACTCCTGCTCCAAACCAGCATCTTGGTTGGAAGATAATGGTCAGTCCCTCTGATTTAACTGTAAGCTGCTTGGTGGGAGATAAGAACAGGGTCTCTTTTTTTTTTTTTGAGACAGAGTCTCACTCTGTTGCCCGGGCTAGAGTGCCCTGGTGTCAGCTTAGCTCACAGCAACCTCAAACTCCTTGGGCTCAAGTGATCCTCCTGCCTCAGCCTCCTGAGTAGCTGGGACTACAGGCACACGCCACCATGCCTGGCTAATTTTTTTTTCTATATATATATTTTAATTTTCCAGCTAATTTCTTTCTATTTTTAGTAGACATGGGGTCTCTCTCTTGCTCAGGCTGGTCTCAAACTCCTGAGCTCAAACGATCCACCTGCCTCGGCCTCCCAGAGTGCTAGGATTACAGGCGTGAGCCACCGCGCCCGGTCCAGAACAGGGTCTTAATCGTTACTTTTCTCCAGCACCAGGTTTAATGCCAGCCCTACCCCTGCAAGGCACTCTAGGGCAGTTGGGCAGGCCTGGGCTCTGAGCACTGGGGCATTCTGAGCAGGCACCACTGACAAAGTGATTCAGCTCATTTAAGCTGCAGCTTCCTCACCTGTAAAGTGGATGCTTCTGATTTGCAAAGGTTGGAATGAGGAACAGAGAAAGGGTCTGTAATGAGCTGGCCAGGGACCTGTTCTATAGTAGGAGACCAGTGCATCATGAGAGCTCCTATTATTAAAAGTAGACCCTCCCAGGGTCCCATGTGAGGGAACCCAGTGACACCAGGGTGTAGGCAGGGGTCATAGACTATGGAAAGTCAGATGCTACAGCTAAAAAAAGAAAAAAGGCTCGAGTGAATTTTTTCCCCATTTTGCTAAAATAATATGCTCCAAGCCTGAGAACTTTTCACTCCTGTCTACCGCCCGAAACTCATTTCTCCAGCAGAGATCTAAGCCACCATAAATCCCATCCGGGGTCAAAATGGCTGACACAATTTTAACTACAAGAGAGCACAGCATAAATGGTGTCATTATTATCCCCAAGGGCTGCTCTCTGCCTTTTCTAGGGGACAAAAGAAAAAGTCATATTTTTTAACCTAGAAATATATATTAATAGTATTCTAGAATTTTTGTGGGACAGATTCGAGAACCCAGAAGCACAAAAATTATTACAGGAAAGTATGACCAGACATAAAGTGAACAACCTTTTTGCTCTTTTTTTTTTAATCTCCTTAGTGCTATCCTATCCCAAAACCTAGAGAAGCTGTTTCTAAGTTATAAAATCAGCTTTGCCTCCAATCTCCTGTGACTCTCAGTCCTTTACATTCTGTAACCAGATCTGCTCTAGTGAGGGACACTCACTCGTCACTGAGACCACATGCTTCCTCCTGGGGAGGTACAATCTGCGACGTGATTCTGACGCTAAGAACCCAGAGTTAGCGCAGACTCCACAAATTAAGAGGACAGTCCCCGACAAGACTGCCTCACTACAGTCATCAGCCACAAGATCAAGGGTGTCCACGCCACCTGTACGTCTGACTAACTGGCTAAAAATTTGAGGGTTCCTACAGCCCCCCCAGGTTCAATGAATCACTAGAATGACTCACAAAACTCAGGAAAGTGCTATACTTATGACTAAAGCTTTATTATAATATAAGGGATACAAATCGGGGCCAGCCAAATGCAAAGATACACAGGGCAAAGTCTGGGAGGGTCCTGAATGTGGAGCTTCCGTGCCCCCTCCCTGTGAACTCAGGATGTGCCCCCCTCCTGGCACATTGACATGTCACCAACCAGAAAGATCATCTGAGCTCCGGTGTCCAGAGTTTTCACTGGGGTTTCATCGTGTAGCATCACTGACTAACTCACTGGCTAAGGGGTTCAACTCAATCTCCAGCCCCCTGCTCTCATTGCCCCCCAGGTTGGACCAATACCCTGTGGCTCAAAACCCTAACCTTCTAATGACATAGCCGGTCTCCCAGCATGCCCAGGTCCCATCCTGAAACTATCTAGGGGCTCACTGTGAATCATCTCATTAGCATATACTCAGGCAGGGAGGTCCCAAGGGCTCACCATGAATAACCAAGACACTCTTATCACTTGGGAAATTCCAAGGATTTGCTTAGAAGCTTCCTCCCAGTAACCCAGGACAAAGATCAGGCCAATACGTTATTATACAACAGGAGGAAAGGTTCTAGAATCCTAGAAACAATCTAGACCCAAATGCTTGTTCACTTGTTGCAAACTTCAGCAAGTTAAACTCTTCCCTGATGACTTCTCAGTCTCTTCATTTTGGGTACCATTGTGCCTGGCCAACCTCATTTCCACTGGCCTCCATCACAAAATCTGCCTCCCACCCCTGCTTCTCTATCTCGGTCTCCCCAGACAAGTCACGGGATACTGAGAGAACCTCAGGTGCACGGACAAATAAGACCAGTAGGACAGAACCCATGCTAATATTTAAAAGTGAGCAGAAGAAGAGAAGCCCACACCAGAGTCTAAAGAGGTAAGGAAATCCAGCTGCTACCCATGGTCATAGGGGCCCAGGAAAAAGTTTTTCACTGTGCAGGGAAGAACCAACATGTGTCAACTACTGCAGGGAGGTCAAGGAAGATAATGGCTTAAAAGTTGCATTGGATTCAGTAATAAAGTAGTCATCCACGACATCGCTCAGAGCAGTTTCAGTAGAGTGATGAGGGCAGAAGCCAGATTGCAGTGGGTAGAATACAGAGTGGGGAGGAAAGAAGCATAGAAACAGCTACACATGTCTCTTTACAGAGAAAGCAGTGGGTGAAAAGTGCCATGGGGCCAGAAAGGACTTGATTATACAAGACGGAAGGCTTGAACATGTTCAAGAGCTGATAGGAGGAGGGCAAGAGAGCGAGGGACAGGATGAATGCGCAGGGAAGAGAGAGGGAGACGCGACCGAGCCAGGCTGCTAAGGAGCCAGGGGGGACAAGCCCAGACAGGGAGAGGCTCTTCCTCCATGATATCCAAGGTGCAGGAGGGAGGCATGGTGGTAGCTGGAGGTAGCTTACAGGTTTGGTAACAACGAGTCAGGGGGAAGGATGTTCTCATCTTTGGCTTCTACATTCTCTATTGAAGTAGAAGGCAATGTCCAATGCTTACCTTATGAAGGTCAAATATTTGAGGGGAGGAGGAGAGTGAAGGAGGCATGAAAAAGCTAGTCCAGAGAACTACGGAGGGTGCTAACTTAGGGACCCAGGAACAATTACAGGGCAGCCGCTGAGAGCAGTGCAGTCTGGGAGCCAGGAGGCTGTGGGGAATAAACCTACAGATGTGTGTGGGTTTCTCTATGACATGCAGCAACGCTGGTAGAGAAGGCTGACAGTTTCCTAGCTCCAGGGTGGAGGTTTAGCTAGCCAAGTCCGAAACAGAAACAATGAAGCACCGATATTAGCAAGACAGAGGCTGAAGCACAACCGAGCTGGAGAGGGCGTGACGAGGGGCCTGTAGACATGAAGACTGCAGAGAGAGAGGGTGAGATTGATGGTCTGGGAGTCCCTAGTTAAAAAAAAAATAGAAATAACGTGAATTATTGAGTAAAAGAAGTAGAAAGATAGGAGGTTGGAGGCGGTGACCTAAGTGAGGACAAGGTCCAAGGTGGGCCCACGCAGGTGCGTGGCTCAGGTGGAAGGGACATGTGGGTGAGAAGTGGGAAGATGCAAGAGTGGGGGTTCAGGGTGTCGCTGGGCATCCTCATGAACACCGAGGGAGCCCAGGATGGGAGCAGGGTTTGGACGGAGGGAAAGACTGCGAGTCACATGCCGCTGTCTTGAGTGAACGGGGAGAGTGACTAAGGGACTGCTAGACGAGGATGAGGAAAGGCCAGGTGGAAATTACAAATCAGAGGCCTATGGGCCACGTTTCCGATCAATAGCCAGGTTTCCTTTGGCTGGCACAGCAGGTTTTTGCTTATTTGTTTTATGACGGATTACTACCTACCTTTTAAAAATCAGGAGAGTTCATACAAAAGTCTGGATTCTTTGGAATTACTGCGCTTAAAAACCTTGAGGATTTGCAACGCGGCGCTCATCTCCCTCCGCCATGAGCCGGGGAGCAACTGTGCCCTTTTCCACGTATCATGGGGTCTCTGGCTCACCAGAGACCGCCCGCCATGGGACTTGAGCTTTGGCTTCTACATTCCAGCCCTTGCCACATTTCACTGGGGACCTCAAGGAAAGTGCAGGCAACGCCAGCCAGCATGAGCTGAAAAGGGGCCAAGACTTTCACAGGAATCGTTTTGGGCACTGGTGGCGGGGAGCAGGGATGGTGCAGTGCCACCTGCCGAACCTGACATCTGGGGGATTAGCAGTCTCCCCTTGAGAAGGCTGCGGGGAGGTGGAATACTCGAGGGACGTCTAGGACCACATAGAAAGGTGGAGCGAACAGAGCAGTGGATGAAGAGTCCGAGATTATGAATGAGTTCATGCATTGTGGAAATTCCAGGGACAGATATGAAAGTGTTGGTAGGAGCCGGGCCAGGTGCGAGGAAGCACAGAGCAATAGCATAGGACAGGAAGTCACGTGGGAAAACATACATTTGAAACATCAGCCTCTAATGAGAAGCCTCAAAAATTTCATACAAATTACTCTTGGGAGCAGCCCAGTGCTGAAATGGAGTCACTGACTTGGACCCTGGGCACCCAAATTCCCTTGGGAGGGTCCCTGCCAGGACAGCTCCGAAACACCTAAAACTAACCTTAACACCAAGACACGGGGAAGTGAATCAGGCTAGGTCTGTTTGAAAATTTCACCAGCGCTTGGCTCAAGATCTCGGAGAAAGAAGTAGAAACTCTTCTATCTTCTCTTTCCTCGCCGCACGGATTTCTAGCCCCATCACACTAAAACTCTTAGCTATGCATTTCTGCCAAAATAATATGTATTAAACGGACTTTTGTGAGCAGGCCAAGGAAGCTGGTCACCCTATTAAAGGACTATTTTCCAAGTAAATTGTGTTCCAGGTTCTAAAAAAACCAACTTGTAAATTTCGGCACACAGCTAATCGGTAAAGATTGCCTATATATTAAACCAAATTTCAGAAAACATGTAAAGGTTTCAGCTTGTTTTGCTCAATAACACTGTCAATCAAGGCATCTGGGCTTACACCTTCTGACAATAAGTACGTATTCATCAAAGACTTTCTTGGTTCATTTTACAAAGAGCTTCTTGCCCACCCCTCCCTGGAATCAGCCTGGGCTCCTTTTGAAGAGCTTGGGGAGCGGCTAAGACACTTCGGACATGGTGGCCCTGTGGCCTTCACTGCAGGCTTAGGCCCCTTCAGCAAGGGATTACTGGGGTAAGTGGTGTGACCTCAAGGATCAACACAGAGGTGATGCTGATCAGTCTGACCCTTGTTCTACCACACT
This sequence comes from Indri indri, assembly GCA_004363605.1. Classification (NCBI taxonomy): domain Eukaryota; kingdom Metazoa; phylum Chordata; class Mammalia; order Primates; family Indriidae; genus Indri; species Indri indri. The sequence continues at coordinate 23,065 of RJWJ010016146.1, forward strand.
GTGAAACATCGCACGCTCTCTCTACGCCCTTCCTCTCTCAATACCTTGCTCTCCGATCTTAAACAAACTCAGAGAGATCTGTGATCTCAAGATGGCTTTCCATTCAGATTTCCTATTGTAAATTTTCTTCCTCTTTTGCCTTTTTTTCTGTTCTCTCCTTGTCAAAAAAGGAGCAATAAAAGGAATTGAAGAACTCACACTTCTCACCTTGTCTCGCTGCAGCCTAAACAAGAAAATGTCTTATTAAAAAAAAAGAGGGTGGAGTGGTGAGGTGAGGGGAGAAAGGTGATATTTAATTTTATTGGGGAGAACGAATCATTGCTGGAGAATGCCTGTGGCTAAATGAGACCATCAAACCGAGAGCGGAGCGGCGAGGCGCCCGCACAAATATGAAGCAATATCTTTCTACTCCGAGGGAAGCTGACACTCAATTTCAGAAGCTTCAGGCAGGCAGCCACAGCTACCTTCTTGGAACCATTTTCAACTGCTTCTACTCTCTGCAGTGAAACCTTAAAAATGCAAATGAAATGGGGCCATTTAAAGAAAAATATCCCTTCTAACTGTGCTCTGGGAAAGGAAGAAAAAAAAAGCCTGTAGCTCAGAGGGCAATCTTAAAGTCAATGAAACTCAGCAGCACTGGGTGATGCTTCATACTGATGGATAATGTGTGCTGCGCTTCTCCCTCATGAGTTTAGAAGTATTTAAAGAAAAGGGTAAAATCACCCTGTTTAGGAGATTAATTTCTTTCCTGAAAAAATGTCTGTTTTTTGCTGTCACTTCTGGTTTGACGAAGGGTAAAACCAGAGCTTTTTCTAAACGTTTGCTGCTGAAAATTACCAAAAGTCTATGTGTAGCTGGGAAAGGTGGTTGGGAACAACACCCTCAGGAGGTCAAGTCCTGCCCCATCGTCTCGGGCAAATCTATGGCTTATAGTATCCTGAAAGCCATTGTAGAAGTATTTCTTCAGGGGCAGAGATTCTAATAATATGCCAAACATTTATTGAACACTAAACACCACGGACTGAGCTTAGAGCCTAGCACTTTACATGAATTATCTCACCTTCATAACTGCCTCTCACCACAAACACACACACACACACAGCAGGTTTGTTACTCTACCCATCTTACAGGTGAGGCAACGAAAGATACAGAGATCAAACAACTTGCTTATGGTTACATAGCCCAAAAGTGGCCAGGCTAGAGTTCCAGTCCAGACAGTCAGCTCCAGAGCCCAAAGCTACACAATGCTGTGTGGTCCATAACATCCTCTCAAGGAATGTTCGTTTCAATTCCATTCAGTAAGCCTCACCAAATTAACATAACTCAGTAAATGATGTCTTACTTTCAAATTTCCTTCTTTGAAATGGTAAAGCCCTTCACAAAAAGACTGCGTTGATAACAGAAGGTAGTCAGCATTTGGTGGGCAGGCACTGTAAACCTAGGGCTGCGGGACAAAGTGGGGACAGGGACAGTTAACCAAGGACATTTTATACTTCACGCCCTTCATGTGCTTGGGATACAATTGGAAGCCTGTTTCTACTAAGTCACTTAACTCAATAGAAGTACCTCCATTGATTTGGAACCTAAATTTTTCTTGTTGAGACTCAAGTACATTTTCCCACTTTATGGTGAGGTATTTGAGCCAGCTGCCAACCTCACCACCTTCTCTAATTCTTAGGGAAAGAGTACAGTCTGAAGCTCATAATATGCAGAGCAATAAGCACTCTCCTACACTGCTGGTGGCAATGGAGATTGATATAGTCATTGGGGAAAATCATTTGGCATTATCTCGAAAATTTGGAGCTGTGTCTACCCTACAACCCAGAATTTCTGATCTTATGCATGAGCACCAGAAGTCATGCATATGAATGTTCCTTGCAGCCAGCATATATAAAAACTTTTGACACTGATCTATTGAAAATAAATTAATTACAGCAGCATGCATGTATCAACACGGATGAACCTTACAAGCATAATGAGCTAAAGAAAGAAGTGACAGATGGAAACATAGCGTGTGATACACATAATGTTCAAAACAGGCAAAACTAAGCTATTAATACATTGTTTAGGGATACGTAATAGGTAGTAAAGCTATTTTATTTATTTATTCATTTTTAATTTACATCACATGGGCGAGGGGGGGAGAAAGAGAGAGTGTGCAAAGCTATTTTTTTTTAAAAAAAGCGAAGAACAGGTCATCGCGAAAGTCTGGAGAGTGGTCACCTCAGGAAGGAGGGGAGGAACACGATGGGAAAGGGCTCCTGACCGGGGGTAAGGGGGTTCTAGGATGCTGGCAATGCCCCAAAATTGAATCTGGATGGGGCTAAAAGGGTACCCATTTCTGAAATATTCATTAAACAGTATATAGTAAAATGCATGTTGGTTATCAAACATGGTCTTTTGCAGGTATAATATATTATATATGAATATACTTTTGTGTATGTATCCCAATATCAAGAAAGTATGCATCCTGGCTCAATCTATGGCATACAGGGATCCTCCGTTTTTGTGTGAAGTTAGAGAAGCTCTGAAATCATTGGGGTTCTTCTTAGAAATTCCTTCTAGAGCATGTCACCATGAGACTGTCCTGTCCCTGTTTGGATGCCTACCGTTACAGGAAACTCAATACCTTTCACATAAGGCCATTTATTGTTCTTTGTTTAGGGTTTATTCCATAGGCAATGGAGCCTCCAATTTGTTTTTTAATTGTGGAAAAACACACATAACATAAAGTTTACCATTTTAGCCATTTTGAAGTGTGCAGTTCAGTAGCAGTAAGTCCATTCACATTGCTGTGCTACCATCACTATCCTCCATCTCTAGAACTTTTCATCTTCCCAACCTGAAACTCTGTACCCGTGAAACAACAGCTCCCCATTGTGCCCTAACCCAAGTCCCTGGTAACCATTATTCTACTATCTGCCTCTATGAATTTGACTACGTCAGCACTTCATGTAAGTAGAATCATATAATATTTGTCTTTTTGTGACTGGCTTATTTTACTTAGCATAATGTCTCCAAGGTTCATCCATATTGTAGTATTTGTCAGAATTTCTTTCCTTTTGAAGGTTAAATAATATTCCATTGTACATATGTAGCACATTTTGTTTATGCATTCGTCCATGGATGGACACTTGGATTACTACAACCACCTTTTGGCTCTTGCGAATAATGCTGCTATGAACATGAGAGGAAGCCCATTTCTTCTTGACTGTTAATAAGTTTTTCCTTATGCTCAACTAAACTTTGTCTCCTTATAACTTCTGCTGGTTGATCTTCATTCTACTACCTATGTCCTTGCAAGGCAAATCCTCTCCCTTTTCCTCACAAGGAAACCTCAGACATTGGAAGACAACCTTGACATTCTACTTGCCTCTTCTTTAGTTCAGATATTATGAAGTTCTTTCAATCATTTATTCTTTCAATCATTTCCCATATGACATATTTTCCATGTCCTTCATCAGCCTAACATGCTTCTCTGGATTCATTGCAGATTACATTAAGTTTCAGGAAAACCTCATCTCACTATTATTTTGTCTTCTGCTTATGGTCCATAAAAAGCCCTTCACCGAAAAGCCCTTTGTTTTGCAATGTTAGCATCTGCAGAACCGGGTCACCCTTGTTCTGTGGTTGTCCCATTGATTTTTTTTTTTTTTTTTTGAGCTTCGGTGCAGTAGATTAACATTTGTATGTGTTAAATCTTATCTTCTTGAATTTGGACCAGACTTCCAGTCTACAGAAATACATTTAGTGTTATTCCACATGACTCAATGTCATAAAAAAAGGAAATCATATTTGTCATTGTGTTCCTTCAAATTATTGATTTATATGTTAAACAGAACATAATGAAAGCAAAGGTAAATCTCACTAACTTCCCCTTCCAAAATTATCACTTAGCAACCCTCTTTAAATACATAAATTCAACCAACTGGAAATCCACATAACTTCAATATTGCCTGATTCAACTATCATAGTCTTATACGTTAGAATATCATAGAACACCTTGGCAAATATGTCGTGGAAACCAAGAAATTCTAGGTTTATGGACCATCACAGATTTGCCAGTATAGTCAGTCCATAACGGGTGGGTTTATGGTGGCAGTATCCACACTGGCTGCTAGCGATCACCTCATTCTTTTCTAAGCATGCACAAAGCATGAGTTTATAGTACTGTTGATAAGTTTTATCAGATCCAATGTCCAGTTCTCTCAGAGGTGGCTTCCAAAACTCTTTTCCTCTCTTTTTGAAAAGCAGAAGGAAATTTTTCTATTTCTAATATTCTGGGAACTTTTCCATTCATCATGATTGTGGAAAACAAGAGTTTTGAGCTTTCATCTACAAATGTCTTTATTACATAAGGATGCAACCACCTGGAGTGGGATCTGATTCAAAATGACTATGTATTACTATCTTTCCAGCCATCCTTAACTTATGCATTCTAACCTCTCTTATTTGACTTTCCTATTCTCCATAGAGCCTAACTTAAACTCCCACTGGGTTTCCATCTTCTCTCATCCATTGATGTTGCAATGTCCTCAAGCAGTCGGCCTATCCATTCTTGGTCATTTTCATTGTTCTTCTTGCACTTCTAAGCCATTCTGTTGGTTGGAGAAGATTTGTGGTCCCCAGTAGAAAAGAAGGAAAAGATAGATGTCCAGGTACCCAAACTGACACCAAGTTGGTTCTTCCACTATAGAATGAAGGTTTCTCCATACCAGCTGTGCAACTCTTAAAACTGGAATAAGGCAACAAAAGAAACTAAGTCACATCAGATAGACGTGGAAATCCACCCCACTCATTGCCATTTTATTGACCTGGGGAATATCAGGTCTCAGTACCTTCATATTTCATATGAGGAGCTGGATTCAGTCTTCTAAGCAGAGGCACTATTGGAACTTTGAATGGGGAAATTCTCTGCTTTGTAGAACTATCTCACACTCTGTAGAATGCTTAGCATCTGTGATTTCAGGACACTAAATGCAGTTGTGCCCCTGGGTCATTATCACTGTGAAAATCAGCTCTGAATTTCTGGATTTATTATATAATTCTTTGCAGTCAGATGCTCCGAAGTTTTAAATCATTAATAACTTTACGTTAAGTTTTAGTCAATAACATATTAAATATTATTGGAAGTCTGGATGAAATAGAGGTTGTCTATTCAATTACAGCAGACATGCAACATTTTTATTCAATTTTTTAAAATTAGCAGGAGTAACTAATTACAAATCTAGACACTAAGAAAAATGGGTACACAATTAATCATTTAAGTCAATCGGATGAAGAGCTTAGATGAATAAAAAATGCTGAGAAATTCTTATCACAGTATCACAATAAAGAAAAGCAAGCTGCTTTTCTTTTTCCTTTGTTTTAAAAGAGTGAAAGCCTAACATGTTTCTTATTCTCTACTCTACCTTGAAATTCTTCTGCAGATCAAAAGAATTTCCCCAAATCCAGGAGAATTATCTTCCCGCTCAGAACTGTATATTTGCCTTCTCTCAGAACAAATAATTTAGTCCACCAACATTGTGCCTTCCAAGGAGGCTTATTTTTTATCCTTCCCCTTTACAATGTCTTCCTGTCCTCACCCCATCCCAACACACACACCAACGCCTTCCCTCACCCCCGCCACCATCACCACCACCCCCCAAGGGGAGCTAGAATGAGAGCCAGCTGGCTTCCCTTCTGCAGAAATCGGCATGACCATTCTGTGCAATACCGGGGTCTCTATAGGCAACATGTTCTGTAAATGTTTTCCCAATGAAGCAGAAGGCCACCCTCCCACAAAGATATCTGGCCCCTTCCAAGGCTTCTGAGCAAGTCCAGACAGAGAAGGAAAGATTGTGAAACTGAAGATGGTTCTTTTTTTTCCCCCTTGGTAGAGGAGTGAAAAATGGGGAAGGAGTACTTTTAAAACAATAAATTCTGTCAGGCTTCCTTTCCCTTCCCAACAGTTCTAGGATCTAGCATCAGCAAAACATGTTATGTCATGTTCTGGTGTGGAGACAAAAAGTGAAGGAATTCAAACAGCAATGGGTGGGGTTTTAAGACACTTGGCTTCTCTGCATATTAGTATCTTCTCTGACTGCTCTCTTTCTCCTTTCTTACTGGTCTTTGGGCAAAGGGAAAAGACAGCAAAGGATTTAGGGGCTCCACAAAAAAGGAGGGAAGGAACAGGACATGTGAGAAACCGAGATGTGCATAGATAGCTACTTGAAGAAATTGAAATTTGAGCCCAAACCTCAAATTCATTTTTGCTTTTCTGCTAATTATCTGGCATGGAGAGATAGCCCTGGGGCAGCTGCTCTCCCAGCAAATGAATCCAGGTCTCTAGGCTGGATTGGAACCAGGCTTTAGACCAAGGCTGTGTAATACCCACAGCTCCTTCTGCCATATACAGAAGAAATGGGACTAACTATTCTTTATTAAGGACAGAGCCAGAAAAAAATGGGTTCTTACTGTAGCTGTTGGGATCTAGGTTAGCTAATGAAGCTACTGGCAATGTGTCCCGCAACAAAGGGATATTGTGAAACATCTCATCCAGAAGTCTTAATATCTGAAGAGTTTCTCATCTCTGTCCTGTGTCTTATCTGGTCTTTTCAGGAGGCAGTAGAGTTGGTAATAGCTCCATTCTTCTTTTCTTCCTTTCTCCATTTCTTAATTTAGCAAACATTTATTCAGTATCTATTGTGTCGGTTTTCGTACTTGAAACTTGGAGCGGGAAAAGGGAAACCAGAAAGAGCCTTTTGATTCTAACACAGGTGATTTATACCTATGGTCTGCACCAGTGTAGCAACAAGGGGAATGAACAGAAATGATTACACTCAAGGCATATGAAGGTGGTAGAATTGATGGATTTCGATGACAAGTAGCATATGAGGGTGCGGGGGGGGAGAAAAACCAGGGGTAACACCTAAATTTCTGGCTTAATGCACTGAATGAAAGGTGTTGCCATTTACAGAGAAAATAAACACAGGTGTGTTTGGGGGGAAATATGATGAATTCAATTTTAGACAAGTTGAGTTTGAATTGCATGTGGAATACGCAAGTGGAGAGGTTGAAGAGACAGTTGGAGAAATGGGTCTTGTGCTTAGGGCAAAGCTCTGAGCTAAAGACGTGAATTTGGGAAGCACAAAATGTAGGCAATTCATTAAGGGGGAAGAAAGGAAGGGCTGGAAAAGTTGTGTGTATCTTTCTAGCCCCCAAAGGGATAAGAAGACTCAAATGAAAATCCCACAGTTCTTTGGGAATTGATCACAAGCCTGGATTCCCAAGAAAGATGCTGGATTAGTGGGGGAAATCCCAGTAAGTCACAAAAGGCAGGCTTTGCTGGCCCAGAGCACCAGCATCTTTCAGTAACAGGCAAACTGAGCCCTGAGCAGCAGCTGCACAAAGCCTCCTTTGCCCCCTGCCAGACCTGGCCAATGATGGCATGACCGCCACCCAGAGCACAGCAAAGGCTTTATGAGCAGAGCTCCCTGCATTTGGCTACACAGCACTGCCAAACCCAGCTTCCCCAAAATGATTTCACACCATGGGAATTAAGCAGCAGATTCTATCCTTTTAAAAATTATTTTTTAAGGGAAATTGACCTGGTTCCATCCCAAGAGCTTTACCATCTTCCCAGCCCTTCCTGCTTTGGCCTCCAAGAAGAAATGGGAAATCAGAAGAAAATCCTAAAGGTCTTATTATTAAATGACACTTAAACTCTTCTGCCAATATAAAAGCATCAGAAACATGTACATTTTCCCAAAACATCCACATCCATAGCACAAATATGTGTTTAGGTTACCAGGAAGCGTTTTTCCCAGAAATGGCCACTAGAACATTAACCAATGAAAGAGAAAAATAGCAAGTTCATCTTCAGGATTGACTCAGGCCCATCTCATTCCAATTTATGGCCAAATTAAAAAAAAATTCACACCAGAAGCATTTTCTGGAAGAAAATCCTAGTATCTTCTACATGCAGGGATATAATAGAAGTAAATTTTTTTCTTTTCATTATTTTTATTCTTAACAAGAATAGCTTTAGATTTACTTTTCCCCTTTCTTTTCAATATTGCACAATACTATTAAAAAACCCCAAACATTTGATTAATCAAGTCCTGATGAAGTGTCTTGAAGAACCACCAGCAGGGCTGCCCAACCTTGAAGAAACCCAGACTCCTAAGGTAAGCTTAGGCTGAGACGAGAAACCAGCTGTTAGCCTCACAGGCACATCTGAGGCTTTGAGCTTAGCATTTTTAGTAAGTCCAGCTGAAGGCAAACTTTTGGCATTTTTATAGGTCAAATTGAATATAAAAGTATCCCTGAGTTTTCAGCACTTTACAATTTACAAAGCGCTTCATAATATTTCAGTTCATCCTTACAACAACTCTCTGAGCTTTACCATGCTGTGTGACGGATAGGGAAACTAAGGCACACAGAGGTAGAGAAACCCAAGGGGACAACATTGGAAAAGACCAGGGCTAGAATCAAAATACAGGTCTTCTAAGTCCAAGCCAACTGTCATAGCCCCAGTGCTGAAGAGAGAATAGGGCTCCCATGAGAAGGAGGAGGAGACATGTTAGGAAGCACAGATGCCTAGTAGAGTCACGCTAACCGGGCATCTGCAGCGAGCGTTTCCCTACTGGAAACATGAATCCCCTTCCACATGCTGTGTCTCCAGCATTTACTAACATACATTCTACGGGGCCAAGGCTGCCCCCCTTTCTCCCTTTCTGGCTAAGCCCAAGTAGAAGCCTACCTGTTTCCGATGGCTGGTTCCCCTCCCAGGGTACAACTAATGCACTGAGGCATTAGAATTTGCAAGAAAGAGGTGTGGTCCACACTTCCAACCCCAGTTGGCCAGGCCCACATACTATAGTGAAACCATTATGCCCCGTTGGTCTTCTTGCCACCTAGCTCTCTGGGTCACCAGAGACCAGAGTTTCTCAAATTTGAATGAATTACCTGGGGATCTTATTAAAAATGTAGGTTCTGATTCAGTAAGTCCCAAGCAATGCCTGATAAGATGCATTCCTAACACGCTCCTGGGTATTCGTTGCTGGCCGAGGACCACACTTTGAGTGGCAGGAGTGTGGAGACTGTCAGAGCTTGAATGGGCCATGGGGACCACCTTTCTCCATGTTTTTCAAACTGTGCTCTTGGGAAGTCCTGATAAGGCATTTCAGGGGATAATTTGAAAGACAAGAAGGAAATCGAGAGTCCCTCTGCGTGCTTGCTTTAACCCGCATGGCTGTTTATTCTATCTAGAAATTAGAATTCCTTGTAAGATTTCATTTGATAAAAGAGTTCTTTTGTTTTTATGTTTGAAAGCTACCATTTTAATGCAACAACCTCACTTTAAGGAAGAGAAGTTTGAGAGCAAGAGAGGGTAAGTCAGTGGTGTGAGATGACACAACTAATTGGTGGCCAAGCCAAATCTGATCAGAGTCCTGGTCTCTTCTTCCCACTCTGTGCTTGCTCTCCCTGGGTAAAGACTTCAGAAATGCATGATTCAGTGGTTTCTCCTGTTGTCCTCAGGTTTGCCAGAGTAAACCCACCAGAATGCAAGGATGCCTCAGCTCTCAGGAAGCACACGTCCTGCCTCTCCCCACCAATGGCTGGCTCATCAGGACTGCCCCGCCATCCCCACCTGACAAGTCAGGGCAGCCAGCGGAGGAAGGAAGAAGCTCACTCGAGCGAGGTAAAAGTAAGAAGCGTTCCCAGAAGCAGGGCTGGGGTTGGCTGTGGAATTGTTCCACAGATGGGCAGGTGTGTGCTTGCAAGACCTCAGAATTCCTTGTCTCCAAGGAGGGGCCCGACTGACTCACCGGGGCACTTCCAGACAGCTTACTTCAAGCTGATCTGCAGGGCATGCTGGGGCAGGGCAGGGCCCAGCTGTACAGGAAGGTTTGTCACTGGCAGGAGCAAAGCAGGAGCTGGGGGAAGTGCAAGGAGGCAGGGGAAAGTCCCCAGTGAAGAACAAAAACTATGACCATGGAAGATCAAACAGTCTGATGGCGACGACAGCGAGATTGGGCCAGGGGCAACTGGAGAAAAGCAGAAGACATGGTCCCGGCCCCAAGGACCCTACAATCTGGAGAGGTCACGAAGAGGTAACTAATAAATGTGGAACAATGAGTGGACAATACAAAACAGCATGTAATTAACAGCTAGACCGAGGGTCTCAAAACGTAACAGCCACAAGTCAGAGCAAAAGAGACCACCATTGGCTGGGGCATCTGCTACAGGCCACACAGCAGCACAGAGGATGCATGGGGCAAGACAGGAGAAGAGAAATAAGTCACTGGTGGTTATCCATGCGGTCAGAGGAACCAGTGGGTGCTACCAACAGTGTGTTGGGGGGTGCAACATGAATTAAATTTTCAAGAAGGCAAGTGAGGGTGTGACTGGCTTGGGATCAGACTCCTCCTAGCAGAACCACAACTGATCCAATCCAGCCCAGCCCAATCCCAAATTGTCTCTGAATTTCCACAGGGCCTTTCTAATTTCCTGAGCTATCAGGCAACTTCAAGAGTCTTGCTAGGATATAAGCAACAGGAGTAAGCTCCACTTCCTGGTGGTCCTGAGCCAAGGTCAAGGTTACATATCAAAAAATCAATATCCGTTCATTGTTTCTGGCTCTGCCTGAAGCTTTGACATCCAAAGGCTTGAATATATCTAGAGAATAGAATCAGATCAGCCCCAGGAAAGACAGCCCCAGATATTCAGAGAGGATAAATGCTTTTTTAGAAACCACTCAGTCAATTATGACAGAGAATTCCATCACCACTTCTCTTCTCCACACTCCTATCTCTGGTCTGACCCAAATGAAAGAGCAAGAATGAGTCTTGTTAAATATCATCCCTGACTCACACACGATCTTCCCACATCTATAGCTCCAGGGTAGGTAAGTCTGAGTGAAACCCACTTCCCAAGGATGCCCTGTTCAGTCTATGACCCTGAGAATGGAATTGCCAAACCCTTGACTTCCTGCCTCACCACCCATCACCCACATCCACGGAACCATCTTCCAACTGTGCACTGTGTAGTCACATCAACCCAGCAGCCTGGCATTCTTCACACTTACTGCAATTCAAAAGAGTTGTAAACAACATGTCACAGAGTCCTGTTCCTTGACCCCAGCCTCTATCTGAACCATCCCAGAATCATAAATTCTCCTTCTGTCCTTCAGCAATCTGATTTGAGTCTGCCCCAAAGTCTACCTACAACCTTCCCAGGAGTTAAACTTCTACATTAAGAATCATCTAAGACTGTTAGAGCTGGAGGGAGCCTTAGAGACCAACATCTCCAACTCCATGACTTGACAAATGAGAAAACTAAGATCCACAGATGCAAAGAGACTTGGCCAGGGTCACACAGATCCCTGGTAGTGGGTGTGGGCTAGAATCCAGGTCCTCTAATTCCCAGAGCACAGGGAGTTTGAATCACCTTATGAGAAGATGAAATTATTGCCCAAGACCCTGCCTGGCTTCCACTTCCATGTCCTTGGAGCCATTTGCAAGTGAAGACATGTGTCTGATGACCACATCACTCATACAGGATCCTGGTGTGGGAAGGAGATGAGCCTTGGTCAGCTGTTTTATTTTATTTCATTTCATTTTAAAGCATCAGGCAGAGATGATTATGGTGCTGACCTAGATGGCATGCGTATATTGCAGTCACCTCAAAAAGAAAGGTGAGGCACATTGAAGGGACATCTGTGCAAACTGCCTCATTAAAGAGCAAAATGGCAAAGGAGAGCCTATGAACACCTTGGTTATATCTTGCAACAATTTTGTGATTAATTCAGGTCACTCCCTGATGCCTCTTTTCAGACATTCAAACCACTCCTTGTCTGCAGTCTTTTGCTCAAGCCCCGAGCAACAGAAATCCCATGCTCGCTCCATCTCCA